>PIJE02000213.1:466375-492989 GCA_002895965.2 Coryphaenoides rupestris | reverse complement strand
GCACACCTGTGGTGCCTTGCGTTATCCAACTGCCCACAGGTTAAACCAGCCATCACCACACCCAGCAGCACCAGAGTCTTTTAATCAGCCTGACACAGGGGCCTGGTGAGGCTTAGAAACCAGCCACCAAACACACACACTCCAGAGTGTGTGTGACTCTCAACGATGGTGGTCACAATTGTTATTGACATTTACAAATGGAAATGGCAAAGTATGTGTGGGAGTGTGTGTGTGTTTGGTGGTTGGCTTAATTGGCCTCACCTGGCCCAGTTAGAGTCTGGGGGGGTGGGGCTACAGTCTCACCTGACCCAGTTAGAGTCTGGGGGGGGGATGGGGCTACAGCTTCACCTGGCCCAGTTAGAGTCTGGGGGGGTGGGGCTACAGTCTCACCTGGCCCAGTTAAGAGTCTGGGGGGGTGGGGCTACAGTCTCACCTGGCCCAGTTAAAGTCTGGTGGGGGGATGGGGCTACAGCCTCACCTGGCCCAGTTAAAGTCTGGTGGGGGGATGGGGCTACAGCCTCACCTGGCCAAGTTAGAGTCTGGGGGGGTGGGGCTACAGCCTCACCTGGCCCAGTTAGAGTCTGGGGGGGTGGGGCTACAGCCTCACCTGGCCCAGTTAAGAGTCTGGGGGGGGGGTGGGGCTACAGTCTCACCTGACCCAGTTATTGTCTGGGGTTGGTGGAGCTACAAACCTGTGGTGCATTGGCTAATCAGTGCACCACAGGTTAAGTCAGCCATCAACACACACACTCGAGGAGTACCATCTGCTCCATGCCATGTAATTTTACCCACCCTTTTACAATAAACCAGACTTTTCAACACTACTACCTGCCTGTGTCCTTGGAGGAGCCCCTTAAAAGCCACATGCATGTGGCGTCATTGTAGCACTGACTATGCTACAGTGTGTTTAGTAAATGTACACAATATGGATCTGCGGTAGGGTGCCCACCTCTCTCGCTGGCGTCGTCCACCAGCAGGATCTCGAGCAGCAGGTGGCGCGGGGAGCGGGTGATGACACTGTGCACGGTCCGCAGCAGGGTGCTCCACGCCTCGTTGTGGAACACGATGACGACGCTGGTGGTGGGCAGGTCGTCAGGGAACACCTTGCTCTTACACCTGGCCCCGCCCATCCGGAGGAGGGAACCGCACGAGGGGGGGAGGGGGGATAATGAAGGGAAAGAAAAGTATGAAGGAAACGAAGGAAGGAAAGGACGGAAGAATGAAAGAATGAAAAAATGAAAGAATTAGAGAATGAAAGAATGAAAGAATGAAAGAAAGACAGAAAGGAAAGAAAGGAAGAAAAAAGGTAAGGAACCAAGGAAGGGTGGAAGGAATAATGAAGGGAAAGGAAAGTGTGAAGGAAAGGATGGAAGAATTAAAGAATTAAAGAATTAAAGAAAGAAAGAAAGTAAGAAAGAAAGAAATAATTAATTCAAGAAAGAAAGAGAGACAGAAAGAAAGGAAGAAAAAACATAAAAAGGATTTAGATCACACCAGCAACGACATCACCGCCGGCAGCCAGCGACATCAAGAGATGATTGAAGGAAGAAAAACAACAACCACAGTTGGTAAAAAAAAAAGGTGTGTCACTCTCCTCTCTGTGTGTCGTACAGCGCTTGTAAACACACACAACACCACAACACCACAACACACTCCACTTGACTCTTGTCACCCGTGGAATAAATTCCCCCAAAAGAGGGCCTTTATCCGATAAAGGTTATCGGACTATGCTGTATACATGACCACTTGAATAATCTGGTAACTCCAGAAATCCGATAATGATCGGTTTATTAGTGTGCATGTAAACGTGCGTGACTTCCATCGGACACCGGACACCACATGGAGACTAAAAGCGTCCAATATTTCACCATAACGTAACACAACACAATGTAGAGCAAATGTATTCACACCTAATACAGTTTCTATGAGCAGAGCCTGCAACACAGGACTCAGCAGTGCTTCTTATTTCACTGCCATAAAAATTATTCACATTATATTATATATAATATAACACATATGGTTAACACAGTCGTACTTTCTGCAGGAAATGCATTTTCTAGTTAATACTCGGGCCTATTATAAATATAACCTCTTTCCCTCTCGCCCAGCAGCTTCAACACTAGCATGACGTATCTGCACAAACACAAACACACTCGGTTAGCCTTGCATGAGTCACACATATATTAGTAAGTAATTCTAATTGGTGAGTGATTTTAAAGTGCTACTCAGGTTTTAAAATCACTCAGGTTCGACATAGCTTGATGAGGACCACCATGTATGCTAGTAGAGGGTTAGCATAAGATAATATAAGGCAAGATATAACTTTATTAATCCCGAAGGAAATTCTTGTGCCAGAGGTTGCATAGCAATAGAATAAAACAATAGAGAAATAAACAATAGAATAATACAAATAAAAGACAACATTTACAGTGAATCTAAGCCTAAGAAAAATGTACAAATATAAAAATATAAGTAAGATATTCAGTCAGCAAAACAAGTTGGCAATGATATTGAGAAGTAGTAGTGAGGAGTAGTAAACAATAAATCTAAAAAGCGCGCTAATTAGTTAGTTTAGCGTGCTAACTAGCAAGCGAGCTCCTACCTGTCCTCCTTGATGCGCGCCAGCAGGGGCTCCAGCCAGCCCGTGGTGCACTCGCAGTGGGCATCCAGGAAGGTGATCACCTGGCCCTTGGTGGCGGCCGCGCCCCGCAGCCGCGCTCGGATCAGCCCCGATCGCTGCTCCATGCGCAGCACGCGCACCGGCACCTCCAGCATGCGCACGTAGTTCTCCAGCTTCCTCTTCAGGAAGTCTGGTGTGGAGGAGGAGGACGGTTAGGAGGAGGAGGAGGAGGAGGAGGAGGAGGGTGGCCAATCAATGCCCACAGGTTAAACCAGCCATCACCACACCCAGCAGCACCAGAGTCTTTTAATCAGCCTGACACAGGGGCCTGGTGAGGCTTAGAAACCAGCCACCAAACACACACACTCCAGAGTGTGTGTGACTCTCAACGATGGTGGTCACAATTGTTATTGACATTTACAAATGGAAATGGCAAAGTATGTGTGGGAGTGTGTGTGTGTTTGGTGGTTGGCTTAATTGGCCTCACCTGGCCCAGTTAGAGTCTGGGGGGGTGGGGCTACAGTCTCACCTGGCCCAGTTAGAGTCTGCTCTCTCTCTCTCTCTCTCTCTCTCTCTCGCCTCTCCTTTGGTTTGTTTGTTATTTATTTGAGCAGGGACAGAGTAGAGAGAACATTAACCTTTCAACATTAACACAGGAGAGATGTTATGTACCGGTTTTTAGCAAATAGTCCCTGGGCAGGGAAGTACAATTATTAAATGGCACAAAAATTTCAGATTAAAAGAGTACAAAATTACTATGGTCATCAATAAAAGTATACAAACACAATCACAAACCACATCCCCAAAGTAGTTTGTGGACACTCAATGGAACACGGCAAATACACAGCAAAGATACGATATTTGTGAACGCAGCAAACTCGTATGAATTTTGGGAGAATGCTTTTGTAGCCGGCAGGGCGGCACTGTGAAAGGAACTGACGTTTAAAATGTTAATAATTACCCGTTTAATGTTCAAAGTTAGGCACCATTCCTCGTTTGCAAAAACGAAGGCAGTAAAGCTGTTTCTGATTCTGATTCTGATAATACTCTATTATCCCAATATTCTTAAGTGCAAAGTCATTACCAAATCTTTGTTCTTTAATCATTGAGATGGCGTTTTTTTTACCTCGTAACATAACCTTTGGGAAATGTTCCCTTAAGTGAACTGCACCACGGGAGACCCTAGTGGCACTGCGGCTGTGAATAAAGCCGCAGTTTCTATGGTGATACATCACCGTGAACTGCCGTCAGTAGCGGGACCTTCCAAGTGGAGCGTGACGCGGTCGAGACGAATGTGCGCACTGCTCATGTTTCACACAAACGGCACTCGGTGAATGTATTACACGTCTCGAATGCATCTCGCAACGCTTGTAAACAAAACAAAAGCCTCGTTCGAAAGCCTTTGCTCAAGTGTCTCTCGGACGCCGCACTCACGATGCAAAGTAATCACGCCGCTTTTTATTTCTTTTGGCAGCTGATGAAATTATTAATAGACGAGATAATATCTCATTAAGTGCGGACACATAATGGAGGGCAAGCGGTGATTCATCATCGAGACTTTGAACGTGGAGAGCCAATTTGCGTGCCAATTTCCCTCCCCCGTGCTTGGATTCTATCGCATCTTAAAACGTGAAAAGACGTTCGCCCCTGGAGACACAATGCAGTCCTTTAATCACAGATTCTTCCCGATCGGAGACACTTGTCTCCAGGAGACAAGGGTCTTTAGATTGTGAGACGTTCCCAAAGTTCATACAATCCGACAGCAGCCGTTGCGACAACTCAACAAGTCCGTCTAGACACCCAAGGATCTCAAAACTCTCTCTGTATGACAAACAGCCCATGCCAACACTTATTTTTCTGTGATAGAGTGATTGGAGCACATACTTCTTTGTCACAAAAAACATTCATAAAGTTTGGTTCTTTTATGAATTTATGATGGGTCTATTGAAAATGTGACCAAATCTGCTGGGTCACAAATATACATCCAGCAATGCTAATATTTGGTTACATGTCCCTTGGCCATTTTCACCTCAATTGGGCGCTTTTGGTAGCCATCCACAAGCTTCTGGTTGAATCTTTGACCACTCCTCTTGACAGAATCGGTGCAGTTCAGCTAAATTTGTTGGCTTTCTGACATGGACTTGTTTCTTCAGCACTGTCCACATGTTCTCGATGGGGTTTAAGTCAGGACTTTGGGAAGGCCATTCTAAAACCTTAATTCTAGCCTGATTTAGCCATTCCTTTACCCCTTTTGATGTGTGTTTGGGGTCATTGTCCTGTTGGAACACCCAACTGTGCCCAAGACCCAACCTTCTGGCTGATGATTTTAGGTTCTCCTGAAGAATTTGGAGGTAATCCTCCTTCTTCATTATTCCATTTACTTTCTATAAAGCACCAGTTCCATTGGCAGCAAAACAGGCCCAGAGCGTAATACTACCACCGCCATGCTTGACGGTAGGCGTGGTGTTCTTGGGGTTAAAGTCCTCATCTTCTCTCCTCCAAACATATTTCTGGTCATTGTGGCCAAAGAGCTCCATTTTGGTTTCATCTGACCACAGAACTTTCCTCCAGAAGGCCTTTTCTTTGTCCATGTGATCAGCAGCAAACTTCAGTCGAGCCTTAAGGTGCCGCTTCTGGAGCAAGGGCTTCCTTCTTGCACGGCAGCCTCTCAGCCCATGGAGATGTAAAACACACTTGACTGTGGACACTGACACCTGTGTTCCAGCAGCTTCTAATTCATTGCAGACCTGCTTTTTGGTGGTTCTCGGTTGACTCTTGACCATCCTGACCAATTTTCTCTCAGCAGCAGGTGATGGGTTGCATTTTCTTCCTGATCGTGGCAGTGACACAACTGTGTCATGTACTTTATACTTACAATTGTTTGCACAGTTGATCTCAGGACCTGTAGCTGCTTTGAAATTGCTCCAAGTGACTTTCCTGACTTGTTCAAGTCAATGATCCTCTTTTTCAGATCCGTGCTGAGCTCCTTTGACTTTCCCATTGTAGTGTTTGTGTCTGAGTCTAATGATTGTATCAAATGAGTCATATTTAAATGTGCTCAGAGAAGTCACCAGCTGTAGTCAATCATAATCACTCACAAGAAGTTAAGAGGCCACAAAGATAATTTGATTAACACAACTTTCTACATCACATAAATTGATAATTCATGTTGCTGTATGTATATTTTTGACCAAGCAGATTTGGTCACATAGTAGACCCATAATAAATTCATAAAAGAATCAAACTTCATGAATGTTTTTGGTGACAAAGAAGTATGTGCTCCAATCACTCTATCACAGAAAAATTGTAGAGTTGTAGAAATTATTGGAAACTCTGGACATGGCCATGACATAAATGTTCTTTACAAGTGTATGGAAACTTTTGACCACAACTGTACAACAGCGAGACAGTGAGTGTGTCTGTCTTTGTCGTTGTTACTGTAAAGAAGACACTGTATCGAATAGAATAGAATAAAATAGAACTTTATTAATCCCGAAGTAAATTCTTGTGCCAGGTTACATAGCAATACAGTACAATAAAATAATATGGAAAACAACAGATTAATAAAAATAAATAAATGGATTTACAAATGTACAGTTAAAATATACAAATATGTAGGCAAGATAAGATATTCCGACAGCGCAAACAATTTGGCATAATTGAAGTGAAATATTATTGGACATGACATTAAGAATATTGCACATGATGATGAGAGGAGATGAGAGGTAGTGTTATAGATAATATTAATAGACAACATGATAATAATAATAATAATAATAATAATAATAATAATAGAGCACATGATAGAGTATTGCACATGATGTTGGACAGTAATATTAATAATATTGCACGTAATACTGAGGAAAGTGCACATGATGTATCATCATTGTGTATAAATGTATGAGGAAGGATGGAGGTATGCGTGGCAGCTGGTGGAGGTTAGCTGTGGCTAGCTGCGTTTGGTACCTGCCTGGTAAAGGGTGTGTGGTTCCTCGCCTCAGGATCAGTCTGTGAGAGGACCTGAGGGCAGAACTGTGTCTGCCAATACTTTTTAACAGCGTCTTAAAACATACCTTTTTCTTCTCATCACTGAAAAGTGCTGTGGGTAAGATTTAAGACCTATTTGAGTGTCATTGGTGGGGAATTGCATAGCAATCCGTTAGCTATTAGTGAGTGAAATGTACAGTCAGTTTCTACTTGACTGCATCTATACCCCAGTAATATAATACCGTTTAGATTTTAAATCGCTCCTGCCATATTTCCCAACAATCAGGGAATGATTGATCATGATTGATTGATCCCTGATTCGTCCCATGATTGAGCCCTGATTGAACACTTCTCAATGGCAGAGAAAAGTAGGGAGGGAGGATGCAGAGAGGAAGGGAGGGAGGGGGAGTTTTTATTTTTATTTTCCAGCTCTCTTCCGCTCTCGGTTTACAAGTCAACTCAAACGGTACCTACAGCACCTTAAATGTGTCATCCTGTTTGTTTGAATGTAGCCTCTGAAATGTATCTGTGGAGAGTGTGTGTGTGTGTGGTTGGTGGCTAGTTTAGGTAGGCTCACCTGGCCGAGTGAGAGTCTGGGGTTGGGGTGAGGCAGCACAACTGAGGTTAAGCCAGCCATTAAGCACACTCGTTAAGCACTCGGTATTGCTGCTCAGTGAGTTGATTAGTATATCGATCGAGTTCGATTAAACGATTGACTGAAAGATAGATCTATGCGGAGTAGTACTACTCACCCATCCAGCCTGACGTCCGGCAGACTGCGGTTCAGTGCGATCATATCGCTGGCCATCAGGTTGAACTGGTTGATCTTAAACATGTCCTTCATCTTCTCCTGCTCGGCCTTGGGAATGGTGACCGCCTTGCCCATCTCCCCCGGTCCCTCATGGCTCCGAGAGATCGCCGCTGGGCAGGAGAACACGGGGTTACAAGGTACATAAAACCACCAAAAAGTGTGTGTGTTTGGTGGCTGGCTGGCTTAATTCGCATCACCTGGCCCATTTAGAGTCTGGGGTGGGTGGGGCAGCAAGCCTGTGGTGCATTGCCTCATCAGTGCACCACAGGTTAAGCCAGCCATCAACACACACACTCAAGAGAGCACTAGCATGCTAGCATATTCCATCTTCTCTGTCTGCCATTTCTATCAAACCTTTTGCAATAAACCACTTTTCATCACCACCCTGCCTGTGTCCTTGGAGGAGCCGGGAACTAAGCCTCATTATGTGGCATTGTGGCAGCAGCCCTGCCACACTCATACACAAAGTGTTGAAAGTTAAATAGTTAGAGATAATAGTAGAAATTAAATAGTTGTTCTCAAGGTTAGGAAGTTGTTTGAATTTTAATATACGCCTTTAAAAGTGCTTGATTTTCCACACAATCTGTGTTTCATCGACGCAATCACGTGTTTGAAATTAAACGATCTCCATCATCACACTTGATTAGCTTAGCTAGCTAGATTGACTGACACGGGCGGCAAAATGACAAGGGGACACTTTTCCATTCCGCTCTGCGTCATAAAGGGCGACCATCTGCTTGAAGGTAGCTCGGCTAACTATTGTACCTGCTTCTCAGCGACTGGAGAACAGGTGGATTTTGTCATCGCTTGAGCAACATTATGCCAGGTTGCTGGTTCGATCCCCGGGGTCCACCTAGCTGAGTGTCGAGGTGTCCCTGAGCAAGACGCCACCTAACCCTAACTGTTCCTGACGTGTTGGTTCTTACCTTGCATGATTGGCACCATATTATTCCATCTATTGCACTCAGAGCCCTCCCCGGAAGGATCCGCCACTCTGCCTTCTCGAGATTTCTTCCTTGCTAATTAACTTTTCTTGCCCTTTGGGGGGCCTTAGGGCTAGGGGGTGTCATAATTATATGGCCTGTAAAACCCTTTGAGACTTTAACTGTGATTAAGGGCTAGACAAATAGAATTGACTTGAGAAAAAGAAAGAGGTGTTAACGACTCTTCACACAAATTCTTATGAATCTCTTGAATATAATGTCTTTTACTGGAACAGTAGGAAAGATCGTGTTGGGCTTAAGCACCCCTCGTTGTCATGTCTGCTTTGAAACAGTGCAATCAAAATCTCGTTTTCAGTGCCAGAAGTTGCTAAAAAAAATACCAACAACTGGGAATAAAAACAATAGAAGAACAAATGTACAGTGAATAAGCCTAAAAGAAAAACAATACAGGTAAAATACATTTAGTAAAAAAAAATAAGTTGGCAATGATATTGAGAAGTAGTTTGGCACACGATATTATGAATATTGCACATGATGATGGGCCCTTTAAAGAAAATGACCTCATGCAAAGTCAACGGTTTATGCACCATTTACATCACATTTACTTTTTCCTTTCTTCTGACATGTAGGGTCCAGCCGTCCACACGGAACATCCCAGAAATGCTTAATACTCATGAGGGAAGCGGCCTATTTTTACACCGCGGGGCGGGCTCAGCTCACCTCTCGCTCAGCGACACATTACCGGCCCAGGCAGCAGACTAGCGCAGGTACCATCAGTAGCTAGCGCTAGCACACACACACTCATCGGCCGCCATCATTATCACACACGCCAGGGATATGTATTTGCTGTCTCTACCGCTCTCTCTCTCTCTCTCAAGACACACACACACTAGGAATATATATCTGCTGTCTCTACCACTCTCCCGCTCTCTCTCTCTCTCTCTCTCAAGACACACACACACACACTACTAATATATATCTGCTGTCTCTCTCTCCCTCTCTCTCTCTCTCTCTATCTCTCTCTTAAGACACGCACACGCACACACACACACACACACACACACTAGGAATATATATCTGCTGTCTCCACCTCTCTCTCTCTCTCTCTCTCTCTCTCTCTCTCTCAAATACTCACACACACACACACGCGCGCACACACACACACACACATACACACCAGGAATATGCTCTCTCTCTCTCCCTCTCTTTCTCACAGGCACACACACAGACACACACACTGACATGCACACACATATGCATGCACACAGACACACTCACTCTCTCTCTCTCTCTCTCTCTATTTCCCTGCAATAATCTCCTTGAGTAACAGCAGCGATTCCGTGTGAAAGGCCTACACAATTCACATTAGGCATGCAACCCCGCCCCCCCCCCACCAGGTTAATAGGATTCCACGCGACCTCCGACCACTGACGCTCTGCTATAAGCTGTATTGTCAGGCCCACCCCCACACCCAGCCCCAACTCCTCCTCTCAATGGAGCTCCCTGACAATCTCCATTAGGTCTCTGTCTTAAACCGGACGGCTTTGGCCACACAGATGTGATCAGGATTATCGAGCACCTGTCCATCACGCACACACACACGCTCCATTGTGTTATTCTGCAGGTGAAGGCTTTGCGGGGTTTTAGTGAACACTAGATTTACATCCAGAATTCCTCCCCTCCTATACAGAGGGGTTTAACGCTGGGAAACATGTATTCACATTTGAAAATGAAACAGAAGCCGAGGAAATCATTCTATAACCGACAGCGGATGAAGCAGCCCCAGCTCTATCAACACACCATTTTATAATGATAAAATCACAGTGCCACGCCATATTCGAGACAGGAAATTATATTCTGTATCTCCGGGGAAGAGAGAGGCTTCTATGCTTGCATTTGAATACGGTCGTCATTGTGTTCTGTTGAGTGGTCGACGATTGACAGATTCCTGCATTTAGCACAGGTCATGCAAGTCTGTCTCCGGAGAGAGAGAGAGAGAGAGTAAAGACATCGGCAGCTTCAAGGTCGACCCTGAAAACCGGTGAGGCTTTCTGACTGATGCAGATCGGCCCTGGGCCTGAGTCTGCGCTGTCATCTGAGGTCTGACGATTTGTATAAAGTAAAATATCTTGTATATAATAAACATGTATCAATGATGTTGTGTGGAGGTAGAGGTAATGCATATAGGGCATGTCTCAAGGAAAGGACACAGTGGGAATGTGTGGTGTGTGTGTTTGGTGGCTGGCTGGTTTAATTGGCCTCACCTGGCCCAGTTAGAGTCTGGGGGGGGGGGGGGTTGCAAGCCTGTGGTGCACTGGGCAATCAGTGCACCACAGGTTAAGTCAGCCACCAGTGCACACACTCAGGAGAGCCCTAGCATGCTAGCTAGCATCTGCTCCATATCATTTTACTTGCAACTTTACAATAAACCAGACTTATAAACCAGACCACGACCTGCCTGTGTCCTTGGAGAAGCCACATGGCGTGGTATTGTGGCACAGACTATGCGACAGACACATATACGGCGATCAGAATAAATCAAATAAAGGTATCAAGGTTTCAAATAGTTTGCGCTCAAAACTAGTAAACATCGAGGTCAAGGCATCACCAACTAAGGGCTCATTTCGATTATTTCCTGCATTTCAACAGTCACGTCTTCAGCACAGCAGACCCCCAGAACAACAGCGACGACAACCACCCCCAGATACGGGCACACACACAGCCAGACACTCGATTCACGTCTTGTGAATATTAATATTATGGCTTGATTTGTTCCCATGATGGTAGTCGGCGTCTAAGCCTTGACGTCTAAGCCTCCGTGAGCGATGACTACAATCAGCCGGGGAAGAAAATAGTGTAGTAGTGTGTTTGTCTCCAAGGACCTCCAAACTCCAAACCGCGAGCGACCCCGCCTGCCCGCCCGCCTGCCCGCCTGCTGCCCGGGCCCCCAGCAGACCTCTCACACTCAGCACTAATAAGCCTTCTGAGCCGTGAACCCCCTCCAGACACTCGCCGGACGGGCAGAGCGAGCTGCTGCTGCTGCTGCTTCTGCTGCTCTCGCTCTGTGTCTCTCTCACCCTCCCCCTCTCCCCCCTCTCTCTCTCTCTCTCTCTTTTTTTTATCTCTCTCTCTACCCCGGCTACAACACCACGATCACACAATCTCTGTCTCTCTCTCTCTCTCTCTTTTTCTCCTCTTTCTCTTTCTCTCTCACTGTCTACCCAAGCTACACCACCACAATCACACAATCTCTCTCTCTCTCTCTCTTTTCTCTCTCTCTCTCTCTCTACCCCATCTACAACACGATCACACGATCTGCTAGCTTGTTTTGTTACGTTGCATTTTTGCTTTTATTGTTTGTTTGTTTGTTGGTTGGCTGGTTCGTCACATCCATCCATCAATCACATCAAAAGACAAGACTTTTGCTCAAATTTCTTTGCATGCGCTGATTAAACTGTGACATCATATCATTTAGTATATATGATGCTTCACGTATTCCATTAGAACACGTTGATTCAAGGATTAGTGGATCCTAGGTAGGCCTAGCTCAGGAGGTAAGAGCAGTTGTCTGGCAACAGGAAGGTTGCTGGTTCGATCGCCAGGCTCCTCCTCCTAGCTAAGTGTGGAGGTGTCCCTGAGCAAGACACCACCTAACCCTAACTGCTCCTGACGTGTTGGTTGTTACCTTGCATGGTTGACACCGCCGTCGGTGTATGAATGGGTGAATGTAAAGCGCGCTGTATAAATGTAATCCATTTACCATTTACCATCCTCCGAGTCTCCTACTGGGTCTGAACCAAAGGAGGTCGGGTTTTTTTCCTCCATTTGCTTGAGGGGAGCAGGAGAAAGAAACTGAAACATTGGGAAATGAAGTGCCAAAGTTTTTTTTACTGAGGTTGGCACGTTTGAGAAATGGTGGATTTGTCATTGTAGAAAAGCTAACATTGTTTCAAGGAAAAGCAAATATTAAAGATACAGTATGTCAGTATTAAAGAATGAACAATTCATTCTTGAAGCACATTCTTCTTCTATTCCGAAAAGAAAAGAAAAATATGAGAAAATAAGAGCAGCTTAATTAACAATTAATTAACTAACAGTTAACTAATCACCTTGTAATCATGTACTAATGGTGTAATGTTATTGGTGGTCATGTTAACTAAAGTATAACGTGGTTATGGTTAACCCTAAATCTAAACCTATCCCTATGCTAACACTCTATAATAATGCTTATATAATACTGCATGAACTGATGTTAATTTATGGTCGATTAATGTACCCTCCTTGAAAAGTGTTACCAAAAAAAGCCATCATGAGGGGACTGGATGCTGGCATGGAGCGCAGGTATTGAATATCCCAGAGTGGTGTTGTGATCTCCTCACCACAGCTCATCTTACCATCTCGACGATGACCTCCTTCTGTATCAATAGCCCACTGTTGTACGCCGGATTGATCTATTCTACGGACAAATGCAAGCACATTGTGGTTGATTCATAGGAAAATCACTACAAACTGATTTGAACAAGATCAAGAAGAGCCTGTTGTACATCCATAGGACCGCCTTTTTTCTGCTCGATGGAGATTGACAAAGTGGGGCGACAGTAGCTCAGGAGGTAAGAGCGGTTGTCTGGTAACAGGAAGGTCGCTGGTTCGATCCCTGGGCTCCTCCTCCTAGCTAAGTGTTGAGGTGTCCCTGAGCAAGACACCACCTAACCCTAACTGCTCCTGATGTGTTGGTTGTTATCTTGCGTGGTTGACATGCAAGGTAATGAATGGACGGTGGACGAATGTGAGGCAATACTGTAAAGCACTTTGGATAAAAGGGCTACATAAAAAAACGCAATCCAATCATCCACAAAGTTCACGGCTAAGGCTCGGCTCGTTCTTACACCTGTCACAGGGACACTGCACAGTTATGTTAGGAAATGTCGAGTGATTCATGCCTCCGTCTCATTCCATCCACAACGACCAGATGAATGACAAAAGTGATTATGTTTTCCCTCCTTCGGGTATCGTGACACCGACCGTTCAGCACACAGGGAGGAGGTCTAGAGGTTAGCGATTGGATGATGTTTCATCACTGCGTTTCGGAGCAGAACAAAGATTTGTCCTCGCTTCTTCGAACAAAAGGCGCCGGTGTTGTATTGCGAATCATACGCTCTTCATGGTTTTCACGAGGGGATAAACAGTGACAAGATAAGACATAACACCTCCTGTGTGCACCGCCACCGTCTTCTCGCTGTTGAATCGGCTGTTATCTACGCTTGTGCTTCTCTCGAATACGCCTAGTTGTAAAGAAGAAAGAAGAATGAAAAGAAGAAAGAAGCGGATATATTTAAAACACAGGGTATTTCCTCATCAGTTATTGCCGCTTACATAACTGGAAATGAAATGAAACCGCTAAGTACGTTAACGTGACACGCTCTCGGAATACACACACTACATACAATACAACAACAACAACAACAACAACAACAACAACAACAACCTCAATGACGACTTCAGCCTGTGTGTGTTTTTTGATCAATCAGCTTATTTAAAAAGAGACCACATGTGCGCTGTGTAATGTGAGATCTGTGTGTGTGTGTGTGTGTGTGTGCGTGTGTGCGTGCGTGTGTGCGTGCGTGCGTGTGTGTGTGTCCGCCATATAGCCCATCCTGCAACGTTTTCTCACCTCGCTGTTAGCAGAAGCAGCTTAGCCATCCCCTCTCTCCCTGGGAGCCTGCTTACTTTGAGAGGCCAGGGAGGGAAGGAAATAGCTAAAGAGCTAAAGAGAGAGGGCTGGGCCGCGGCGAAGGTTTAGGCTAATAAACTCGTTGTCCCAGATAGCCTGCCAGGGGACCACGTCCAAGGGCTCTCGCTATCCGTCCAATTTAACATTTAAGTCTGTGGCCGCCGAGCGGACCCATTAACCCAACGTATATAAAACTCCTGGTCCAATAATAGCAACAGGGATGGGGATGGGGATGGTAAAAAATCATGCATTGGGACTCGGGAGCAGTCCAAGCAGTCCAAGACATACTGGACCTGGACACACACACACACACACGTCCCACACCCCTAGGCCTTGCCTCGTTTCTATAGGTCGAAAATAAAGCAGTAAACGAGGGGCAGAAGTGTCAAAGGTCGGCTTCAAAAACATAATCATGTGGTCGGGTATTCAAAAGTTATGGGGTCCTTGCTTAAAATTCTTGTAAATACAATATTCTCAATGTGCAACATTACTTTTCAAGACCATTGGCAACTTATTCTATTGTTTATTATTCTATTGTTGTATGTTGTTCTTATTTTTGAGCAACCTCTGGCACAAGAATTTCAGGATTAATAAAGTGCAATCTTAACTTATTTGACTCTAATACTCCTATATTGGTTAGGTCAGCATAGCCTATCTTGCTAATGTGTGTGTGTGTGGTGTGCTGTGTGGTGTGTGTAATCCCTATACATCTGTGGTCGGCGGTATTCACAGAAGTTTACGGGGTCCTTGCTGAGCCCCAGAACCACCACATGTGTGTGGTGGTGGTGGTAGTGGTGGTGGGGTGGGGGAGACCGGAGAGGGGGGAGAGGGGAGGGGGAGAGGAGGGGGGAGGTGGGTGGGGACTCACCTCTGAGAGCGGCAGGAGCGAGTGATCCTTCCGGTCGTCGCACTTGTTGCACTCGCTGAAGTAGAGCAGCAGGAAGACGTCCACCAGCACCCACACCAGCGAGGTGGTGAGGACCACCTTGCAGTAGACAAACCGCCGCATCGCCGCCGTACACGCACACACCGGGACGGCAGCCAACGGATGGGCCGGGTTGTGACGGATGGACAGACAGAGGGACAGGGGGGGTAAGTGGTATAAGTGATCAGACGCGTGTTGGCTGCTGCTGCTGCTGCTGCTGCTGCCGGTGGCGTTGGCGCTGGCTAGCTCTGCCGAGGTCGCGGCGGGTGACCAGGGGGAGGATCGAAGATGGTCGGAGAGCATGCATTGTCGCTCTGTAAAGGGGAGAGAGAGAGGAGAGGAGAGGAGAGGAGAGGAGAGGAGAGGAGAGGAGAGGAGAGGAGAGGAGAGGAGAGGAGAGGAGAGGAGAGGAGAGGAGAGGAGAGGAGAGGAGAGTAGAGGAGAGGGGAGGAGAGGAGAGGAGAGGAGAGGAAGAGGAGAGGAGAGGAGAGGAGAGGAGAGGAGAGGAGAGGAGGGGAGGGGGTAGAGGGAGGAGGCAGCAGAGGTAAAATAGAGAGCGGTTAGGATGACGTTGTGTTTACTCAGCGATATTATCCCAGCAAACCTCTAGCGAGGCTCTTTCCTGACTGACTGACTGAGTTTCCGCTAGAATTTGACGTCGAGATCAAGAAGCCGACCGGGAGTAAGGAGCAGACGGGGCTTTGAAGAACCTTGATGATGGACAATAAGCCTCTTTCTTTCTCTTTGTCCTATTTCTTTTTGTATTTGCATGAAGTACAGATGATGACCTGTTCAATTTCCTTTTGTGCGTTTCATTCATCCACAGGACCACTTTCCACTTGAAAAGGGTAGCGCTAGTGCTGCCCGGCTGGCTGTTCGCTCTCAGCCTCAACACAGTGTTCAGAAATGTATATTTCTATAGAAATATAAATATAAATCTTGTTGCCGTGAAATACACCCTTCATTCTGTTTCAGATGAGAATTGAAATCATTTACAATCAGAAAGGACTTTCCAAACACTATATATAGATGAAACAAAGATGTTCTGGATGAATTCAACAAGGAACCCATAAGATTTGAATACCTAACCAAAGATTATAGGATACACACACACACACACATAGCTAGCAAGATACAAACAATATAGAGAATTTGTTGTATTGTTTGATTGATCTTTCACAGAATTATTTTGCTGTTACAAAGAAACATCAATACTAGGCAGACCAAAAATGTAAAATTAACAAACAAAATTCAAATAGACCAAAATTTTTTATGTGCAGTTATCTAAGCTAAAATCTAATATCTCCTATCACGGTCTCAACTCTGAAATCTGAAATCCGCTGCGATTTAGGAGTCTACTCTGCACATATAGTCTGCACAAGTAAGAAGGAAGAGAAATAGCCGTAAATCTGTTGCTTGAATGTGACGTGTGCGTCAAGTTTGTATTTATGGATGTCTGTATAATAACACACACACACACCTGTATGTGTATTCTTCCAGCAGACTATAGTATATCATATCCTCGGCTCTGAGTACCCATAGAGACGACAGCGCCTTCGGAATCCATTACGGAACAAGGTGACAATCACATTCCCTTATCGCTCTCTTCTCCCAGTCTAGCACTGGCTGCCTGAAAGCCACACTCTCTCTCTGTCTCTCTTCTCTCTCTGTCTCTCTTCTCTCTCGCTGTCTCTCTCTCTGTCTCTTCTCTCTCTGTCTCTCTCCTCTCTCTCTCTCTCTCTCTCTCTCTCTTCTCTCTCTCTCTCTCTCTCTCTCTCTCTCTCTCTCTCCTCCCTCTCTCCCTCTCTCAGACACACACACCTATCCTCTGTGCTTCTATTCCTCGCTGCACCATCTATATCCGGGTAGTGACACCGATGCCCTGGGCTGACTCTTATCTCATTTGAACAACAAGGCACCATCACATCACACACACACACACACACACACCACACACACACACACACACACACACACACACACACACACACACACACACACACACAGACACACACACGTTTAGATGTCCGTGTGGCTGATAATAATCAAGGCCAGAGCACAACAACAACAACACATCACCATTCATTCTCATTCATGCTCCAGCTCACCGACCACCGACCACCACCACCACAGACACCTTGACAGGAGGCCTCCCAGCGTCTCACCGTCCAATCGCCATGGGCGGCCCGCCGTTACAGACTGTGTTGATTGGACGCCATGCCAGGTGCCAATGAGGCGTTTAGATGTGACGTGTGTGTGCGTGTGTGTTTGTGTTTGTGTTTGTTCACCTGGACTCGGCATAACCCCCCCCCCCCCCCCCCCCCCCCCACACACACACCTTCCTATGTGAATCCCTAGCACTAACTTGTGTGTTTGTACGTCTTGGCATTATTAATCGTACTTAGCATTGCTTGGCATATTGTATGTTCTTAGATGTTGGTAACATGCTCAGAATCACACGTCTAAAAAACAAAAAACAAACAAAGGGACAATATCAAACTTGAACATACTGTATTGTATTGTCTGTCTATGCTCTGTGTACCTGTCTATATACTCAGCAAATATGTTTGTTTGTCTATTTACCTGTCTATCTATGGACTGTGAGAATCTGTCTGTGTGTCTATGGACCTGTCTATATACTCAGCAAATATGTTTGTTTGTCTATTTACCTGTCTATCTATGGACTGTGAGAATCTGTCTGTGTGTCTATGGACCTGTCTATATGCTGTGCATTGTGCTGCAAATCGGTCTGTCTCGGTCTATGTACCTGTCTATATACTCAGCAAATCTGTCTGTTCGTCCATGTCTGTCTATATAATAACATCTTCTGTTCAAAATATAATGAGCAAGGTCTCTCTCTCTCTCTCTCTCTCTCTCTCTCTCTCTCTCTCTCTCTCTCTCTCTCTCTCTCTCTCTCTCTCTCAATATTTGATAAGACTGATGACCTTGTGCTTTCAAACCCTTCCAAACTGAACTGAAAGACAATTCTACCCACCATCACGCGACTGGACAACGCATGGAGATCAATCCCATGATTACTGTGATCGCAATATACTATCCGTCACCACCACCACCACCACCAGCACCATTTCAACCGGATTTCAAATGACCATGAAGCGGACAGATATTTTATGAGATTATGGACGAATGTCGGTGGCAGGCAGAAGAAAAAAAGAAAAAAGTGGAAAATGGACTGGGCCCAGTGGTCGTATTATTTAATTTCATCACAGATTTATAGATCTACTCCCGGGCTAATCTACTGCTGCTACTACTACTACTACGATACTACCGTTGCTGATGTTTGGCAACGGCGCCACAAGCGACCTGTCCACGGGCAGCTCCCAGCTCCCCAACACATGCTCTCACAGCGAGTTGTGCCAGGTCTTCTTTGGCAGCCTGATGCAAAATGTTGGGTTTGCCTTGATTGGGTTATTATTAAAAATAATAATCAGAATGTAGCCTTGCGATCAGGAGTGGGTTTAAATACTCCATTAATAATACTATTATTAATAACTGCATGCTTGTGTCAACCACGCAGGTGGGAGCAGCTGAGAGACAGGTAGGCGAAGGTGAACACCGGGAGTGTGTGTCACTTTCATTACACATTCAATTATGCACACACACACACACACACGCATTCACTTATACACACACAGACACACATTCACTTATATACACACACACACACATACACATTCACTTATACACACAGACAGACACACACACACACCCACACACACATTCACTTATACACAAAAACATGTGCTTATATACGTGTGTACACATACAGACACACACACAAACACACATCTGCTTATATACAAGTGTGTGTGTTGTGTGAGTGTGGTGTGTGTGTGTGTGTGTGTGTGTGTGTGTGTGTGCATATACGTTGTTATTTAGCGCTTGTGTCGTGTGTGTGTGTGTGTGTGTGTGTGTGTGTGTGTGTGTGTGCGTGCGTGTGTGTGTGTGTGTGTGTGTGGCCACTCAGAACAGGTGGCCGTTCCAAGGAAGAGCTGATCAGCTTAGCTCCATCACTACCACCCAACCGTCCTAATCGCCTGGCTGACATGTGGGAGCGCAGATGGAAATGATCCGGATAAGTTAGGTCATGTTGGGACTGCATGGGACTGTTACTCTATCGTGTTAACTATAGCTATAAGCCAGGCAATAAATGTGAAGGTTGTGTGGGTTGACCATGTCCATTGAGTAGCCTAAGGCCTCCTCGAACCTCTTGCCAAAACTTCCAGAAGCATCCACCAGAAGTTGGACAATTGGTGTTGTTTCTAAGATAAGATAAGATAGAACTGTATTGATCCTGAAGGAAATTATTGTGCCAGAGGTTGCATAGCAATAGAATAAAACAATAGAGAAATAAACAGTAGAATACGAAAAATAAAAGTCTAAGTCCAAGTAGAAGTATAAAAATATCACATTGAGGCTAAAACAGCTATGAGGAGGAAAAAAAAGGTTCTGAGACTATAGATTAATGTGTGCCAATTCCTCATCATTATAAATGTGCCAATGTGGTAATGTCCACAAACACAACGCATGCAGTGCACCCCACTAAATGATGATGACACCAAAACATGGACACACTGCATAAATAACACTTCAAAATGAATGATGATTTACTTACTTAAAGGATTTATAGACGCAGTTGACACATTGGCCCATTCCAGCCCGGCCACGTGTTGAATAGTGACATCACAGGCATCACCCGAGAAGACACATATTATTATTATTATATTATTACGAATTAAGCTGATCGGGCTGTCCTGCCCGCTGCTGACTGGTTTTTTAATTTTATTTATTTATTTCAAATGTACTGCCTGCCTGCAGATCCACGATTAATAAGGCTCCAGCTGCAGTCCCGTCCCCGCGTCCATAACGTGTACCGTTACGAGACAATTAGAGTCTTATTAATTAAATTGCTCTGGAGCTGTACGCGCTCTCCCTCACGTCCTGGGGAGTTTCGGATCCCGCTCCGTCTTCATCTTCTTTTCTTTTCTTTTGGGCCAAATTGATGTGCAGCAAAAACATGTCTAATGTGTGAACGCCGCCACCACCACCACCACCACCACCACCACCACCTGTCCTTCGCCAGAATAGGCTGCTGCGATGCGTTACAGCCAGACGGCCAGACGCGCCGCACTCAATCTAACATCTGCACAACCTCTAGTTCTGAGAGACGGGATCCCGGGGTGTGGCGTTATCCCGGTCTACCGCCGCACTATTTCCGGTGTCGTAAATCCTGACGAGCCCTCTCTCGTTCTCGCCAAAGTCCCGCCCCCTCTCAATAACGCTCATTCGGAGCATCCCGTTCCAGAGGAGATGAGAACGCGCCTGGAGAAAAGGAGGTTTAGCGCAACCCGTGTCTCCGTGTTCTGGTTTGTGATTGGTCGGGAGCCGCGTCGATCACGAGGTTCCTCACCGTGTGTCGTCATTGGTCCCTGGTAAATGGAGGCGTTTGTCCCGCATCCGCTTAATGCAGCACTACAGCTCAACTATGAGTTATAATGTCACAAAATAAATAACAATAACAATAATAATAATAATGCTTTTGGGTCTTTCTTCCATTTTTATCCACAATATCACTACCTAATACTTGTAGTGGTACACACTTAATATTATGTCAAAGTCAAAGTGTTTTATTTTCACATGTACATCACAACACAGGGAGAGAGAGAGAGAGAGACTGGCACAATATACTTAGTAAAGATAAACAATGTAATGTAATGTAAAAAAGGAAACACATCAGCTGTTCTAGAATATTTAGGAATTGGGAATATTACTCCCTGTGGGCTCACCACCTGCAGGGAGAGTCATTGGGGTCGGGTGCATTGTATACCGGGCGGTAGGCAAAAGCGGGGTCCTGGGCGTGCGGATCCCCGTCATCGCCGACTGGTTCTAGGGACGTGGAACGTCACCTCACTGGCGGGGAAGGAGCCGGAGCTGGTGCGGGAGGTGGAGCGGTACCAACTAGATATGGTTGGGCTCACCTCCACGCACAGCACCGGGTCTGGAACCAAACTCCTGGAGAGGGGCTGGACCCTCTACTTCTCCGGAGTTGCCCAGGGTGTGAGGCGCCAGGCGGGTGTGGGGATACTCACAAGTCCCCGGCTGAGCGCCGCTGTGTTGGAGTTCTCTCCGGTGGACGAGAGGGTCGCCTCCATGCGACTACGAGTCGCTGGGGGGAAGGCTCTGACTGTTGTGTGTGCTTACGCACCAAACAGCAGCTCAGAGTATCCGGCCTTCTTGGAGTCCTTGGGTGACATCCTGGAAAGGGTTCCATCCGGGGACTCCATAGTTCTACTGGGGGACTTCAACGCACACGTGGGCAATGATGGAGAAACCTGGAGGGGAGTGATTGGGATGAACGGCCTGCCCGATCTGAACCAGAGTGGTGTTTTGTTATTGGACTTCTGTGCTAGTCATGGACTGGCCATAACAAACACCATGTTCGAGCATAGGGTGGCTCACAAGTGTACCTGGTACCGGACCACCTTAGGCCAAAGGTCGCTGATCGACTTTGTAATCGTATCAGCAGATCTGCGGCCGCATGTTTTGGACACTCGGGTGAAGAGAGGAGCAGAGCTGTCAACTGATCACCACCTGGTGGTGAGTTGGATCAGATGGCACGGGAGGCTGCCAGACAGACCTGGTAAACCCAAACGTGTAGTGAGGGTGAACTGGGAACGTCTGGTGGAAGCCCCTGTCCGTAGGGTCTTTAACTCCCACCTCCGGAAGAACTTCTCGTGCATCCCGGGGGAGGTTGGGGACATGGAACCTGAGTGGGCCATGTTCAGAGCCTCCATTGTAGAGGCTGCAGCTTGGAGCTGTGGTCAAAAGGCTGTCGGTGCCTGTCGTGGCGGCAACCCAAGAACCCGTTGGTGGACACCAGCGGTGAAGGAAGCCGTCAGGGTGAAGAAGGAGGCCTTTCGGGCCTGGTTGGCCCAGGGGTCTCCTGAAACAGCAGACAGGTACCGGGAGGCCAAAAGGACCGCAGCTTCAGCGGTTGCTGAAGCAAAAACCCGGGTGTGGGAGGAGTTCGGGGAGGCCATGGAGCAGGACTTTCGGTTGGCCTCAAGGAGGTTCTGGCAAACTGTCCGGCGACTCAGGAAGGGAAAGCAGGGCTTGGCTCAGGCTGTGCTCAGTCGGGGAGGAGAACTGCTGACCCAGACTGAGGATATTGTCGGGCGGTGGAAAGAACACTTTGAGGAGCCCCTGAATCTGACCAGTACGTCCTCTGTGGAAGAGGCAGAGTCTGAAGACTCGGGGGAAGTCTCACCCATATCCTTGGTAGAGGTCGCTGAAGTAGTCAAAAAGCTCTTCAGTGGCAAGGTGCCAGGTGTGGATGAGATTCGCCCTGAGATGCTGAAGGCTCTGGACATTGTCGGGCTGTCGTGGCTGACACGCCTAGTCAATGTAGCGTGGAGGTCGGGGACAGTACCTGTGGAGTGGCAGACCGGGGTGGTGGTCCCCATTTTCAAGAAAGGGGACCGGAGGGTGTGCTCCAACTATCGGGGTATCACACTGCTCAGCCTCCCCGGGAAAGTTTATTCCAGGGTGCTGGAAAGGAGGCTCCGGCCGATTGTCGAACCTCAGCTCCAGGAGGAACAATGCGGTTTCCGTCCTGGCCGTGGAACAGTGGACCAGCTCTTTACCCTCGCAGGGTTGTTGGGGGGCGCATGGGAGTTTGCACATCCAGTCTACATGTGCTTTGTGGACTTGGAGAAGGCCTATGACCGTGTCCCCCGGGGAATCATGTGGGGGGTACTACGGGAGTATGGGGTACCGGGGCCGTTGATACGTGCCATTCGGTCCCTGTACGAACAAAGTGCGAGCTGCGTCCGTATTCTCGGCACAAAGTCAAGCATGTTCTCAGTGGGTGTTGGACTCCGCCAAGGTTGCCCCTTGTCACCGGTTCTGTTCGTGATCTTCATGGACAGAATCTCAAGGCACAGTCGAGGTGAGGAGAGTGTCCGGTTTGGGGACCTCAGAATTGCATCTCTGCTCTTTGCAGATGATGTGGTTCTGTTGGCTACATCAGACCGTGACCTCCAGCATGCACTGGAGCGGTTTGCAGCCGAGTGTGAAGCGGTCGGGATGAGAGTCAGCACCTCCAAGTCTGAGGCCATGGTTCTCTGCCGGAAAACGGTGGAGTGTTCCCTCCGGGTTGGGAGTGAGTTGCTGCCCCAAGCGAAGGAGTTCAAGTATCTCGGGGTCTTGTTCACGAGTGAGGGCAAAATGGAGCGGGAGATGGACAGACGGATCGGTGCAGCGTCTGCAGTGATGCGGGCGCTGTACCGGTCCGTTGTGGTGAAGAGGGAGCTGAGCCGGAAGGCGAAGCTTTCGATTTACTGGTCCATCTACGTTCCAACCCTCACCTATGGTCACGAGCTTTGGGTAGTGACCGAAAGAATGAGATCGCGGATACAAGCGGCCGAAATGAGTTTCCTCCGCAGGGTGGCTGGGCTCAGCCTTAGAGATAGGGTGAGGAGCTCAGACATCCGGAGGGAGCTCGGAGTAGAGCCGCTGCTCCTCCGCATCGAAAGGAGTCAGCTGAGGTGGTTCGGGCATCTGATTAGGATGCCCCCCGGGCGCCTCCCTTTGGAGGTTTTCCGGGCACGTCCAACTGGGAGGAGACCCCGGGGCAGACCCAGAACTCGCTGGAGAGATTATATATCTCGTCTGGCCTGGGAACGCCTCGGGACCCCCCAGGAGGAACTAGAGAGTGTGGCTGGGGAGAAGGAAGCCTGGGGGGCCCTGCTTAGCCGGCTGCCACCGCGACCCGAACCCGGATAAGCGGACGCGAATGGATGGATGGATGGAATATTAGCCTATGATTCCAGAAGTATGTAATGCACTCCGAACGGCACGTCTGCTCTTATCTCAGCTATTATGCAGGCAATCTAGCAATTATGAAAGTCGTTCTCGTAACTATGAATGCTTGAAATCTGTTATATTCTTATCTTTATGTAGCCTACCACAGCGATATATTGCTGTCTCTTTCAACAAATGTATTCTTTGTAAGTCGCTTTGGATAAAAGAGTCTGTCCAGCCCTAAATGTAATGTAAATGTAGCCCTCGTATAAAACATCATCAATATTGTGTCACTTAAGTGTGGATGATGACTTTCTGTTGCATTCCCTTAATCCCTGAGCCTTTTAAAGCCTTCAAACGTACGTATTGTTCCGTATGGAGCTGCTGCCGCCAGGTGTGGCTGTGTGATGGATTGTGAACCATCATCTATAACTCTCACTCTAAGTGTGTGTGTGTGTGTGTGTGTGTGTGTGTGTGTGTTTGTGTGTGTGTGAGCCAGATATTTGTCGGTATATCCATATATAGACACTTTTTACAGTATAGGTAGAGCCAGTGGCGGTTCTAGACCCATGTTAATGGGGGGGGGGGTTCAAAATGTTTAGTTAAAAAAAACACCAACAATAATTGACATTTGTTTCAGTAACTTACAGTAAGTTAAAATTTGTAATTTTAAATTACAGCAGGTTACCTTACCCTGCTGTTGAGGAGGTGTGAAAAAGGCCAAGAGGTACAAGTATGTATTGGTATGCGGTTCTATGCCGCCACCTAGTGGTTATAGGCATATTGGTTTTGATATCGGTCCTGGTCTACGTCATGTTCGTCCATAATAATAATAATAATAATGATGATGATGATGATGATGATAATAATGATGATGATGATGATGATGATGATGATGATGATAATAATAATTATAATTATAATATAATTATATATTCAACCTGCCACTTACATTATATTAGCCTATTCATATTCAGATCAGTTGAACCCGCACAGACTGTATAATAAAGGTTCAACTATGATAAAATGACAAGACACACAGACACACACAGACACACACACAGACAGGTGTAAGTATGCTCCTCCGCCTCTTGGGGGCGCTGTTGCTGTGCCGGTCCATATCTCCCCGCACAGCTGACCTCCCTCCCCTCAGCAGGTATCAGAGGAGGAGGAGGCTGGCTGCTATAATAACCGCGGGTCGCTGCTGCTCGCATTGCGCGTTGAACATGCTGCTGGCCGCGGGTTCGAGGAGACACCCAGAGTGACGCGATGCCAAAGCAAACCCCGCATCATCCACAGAAGACGCCTCAGAACCCCAAAGTGCTTCAAACTTAACTTCGGCTAAACTCCATCCTCCTGTATGACTTCTTCTTCACTTGGATATTTTAATTGGTATTCCAATTAGTTACTGGTGTTCACTTTTCTTGACATCTGACTTCTTGACTTATTTCTGAGGTGGAGATGAATTCGACCGGGTTCAACCAGACGGAGGGTGGCGGACTGTTTTTGAGCAACAAAACGGATGATTTGTTCTTCTTGTGCTGCAACTTCTCGTCCGCCTCGTCCTCCGTGGTGACGGACCACGGCCTGGGCTCCGCGGCGGCCGGGCTGGACGAGCGCAGTCTGTTCGTCATGCGCGCCGTGCAGATCGCCGTCATGTGCGTGCTCTCCCTCACCGTGGTGTTCGGCATCTTCTTCCTGGGATGTAACCTGCTCATCAAGTCCGAGGGCATGATCAACTTTCTGGTGACGGACCGCAGGCCGTCCAAGGAGGTGGAGGCGGTCATCGTGGGAGCGTACTGACGATGAGGATGATGAGGATGGATGGAGATGATGGTGATGATGATGATGATGATGATGATGATGATGACTCCTCGACGGAGGCAGAAATCAATCAATTAACTTCATTAACTTGACTGATGGATGTTTACCGGAACGTCTCTGGTTTTCTTTAGAAGAACTTCAGAAATAAACCAATCAGTCACCATGCGTGTGTGCGTGGGATGCGAGATCCGCTGGTGACTGAGGTAAATCAATGTATTACCTTCTTAATTCATTTACTGGCTACTGTGGCTCCAACTGTGGAGCCATAGCCTGCCCTGCACCCTATAATGTTGTGTTTTGGTCATAAGTATTCAGAATCTCTGTGTTGTATACCTAGTTGAGGGTAGAATATTTTCAAGAAACTGCTTAAAATCAATAGAGAATGAATGTGTGTTGCATGTGTTTATATGATTTGCATACCATATGCAGAATTTAAGACATTCAGGCGCTATAATCACATTCCTATGATTGCAAAGGAACTGCTTAGATGATTTAGATTAGATAGTCGTGCCTCTTTCACACATTCTTACTTTATTTAAAGCATTTGTTTGTAAAAAAAAGAAAAAAGAAAAAAAGAAAAGAAAAGAGCACAATCATGTTCTAGCTGCTAATTTACAATGAAGAAATTGTTCCTCCCCTGTTTTCGTCAAAGCACATTTCTGAGATGTTGTAATTAATCACACTTTTAAATTTCCCAAACATTAATTGCCACTCTAGAGATTTGCACGGTTCTCATCCAATTAATCCTGTTCCTCTGCTGCCGTGTAATTAGCGTGCATTTTGTTGATGAGAATCTTCCCCTTTTCAAATATCTCTCACTACTAAGTCAGTATTCATACGGTTGTAATCCATCAGGCCATACAAAAGAAACGTCATATATACATATATATATAACATTTGAACACAGTTATACGAGCATGTCATATATATATATATATATATATATGCT
>PIJE02000213.1:458875-463875 GCA_002895965.2 Coryphaenoides rupestris | reverse complement strand
CACACACACACACACACACACACACACACACACAAACATGAAGGCCTGTGGGTACCGAGAAAGAATGAATGAATGAATGACTGACTGACTGACTGAACAAAATGACATAAATGGTGAAGAACTCACCTAATGACTTGAAGAGATCAGGTCCGGCGTACACAAAGAAAATGAGAAATACAGACAATATTGAGATGAGACAACATGGAGATAGACATTGATCACTAATGAGTACAGACAATGAGTAAGACAGAGCGGAGAGGTAGAAAACAGCACATAAATGAGACAGATAACAAATAGATGAGTAACTCAGAACACTCAAGAGAGTGATAGAGTGTATATAGCATGGACATCTCACTAAGACTTTATGATAATGTATGAGTATAAGTAAGTGACAGAACAGAGAGATGATACAGACATTTATAACATCATATAATCGTATGAGGAAGATTATTACGATCAATAAGAAGAAATAGAAAGAGACACAAATGATAAGTCGTGTTAAGTAATGCAAGGAGAGGAGAACATGACAAGACGTAGTAGAACATTGAGCGAACCCTCTCTCATCACACTCTCTCTACTACAGAGATGAGACAGACAGAGATAAGAGAGATGCAGAGATGAGACAGACAGAGATGACACAGACACAGAGATGAGACAGACAGAGAGATGATACAGACAGAGAGATGAGACAGAAAAACAGTGAAAGTGACAGACGGAGGGTGAAAGAGAAAGCGAGAGACAGACAGAGATACAGAGAAAGAGACGAAGAGAAAAACAGAGAAAGAGAGAGAGAGAGAGAGCATTAGAGAGACAGAGAAAGAGAGCGAGAGAGAGAGTGCAAAAGAGAAACAGATAGAGAAAGAGAGAGACAGAGAGAGAGAGAGAGAGAGAGAGAGAGAGAGAGAGAGAGAGAGAGAGAGAGAGAGAGAGAGAGAGAGAGAGAGAGAGAGAGAGAGACACAGAGAGAGAGAGCGAGAGAGAGAGAGAGAGAGAGAGAGAGAGAGAGAGAGAGAGAGAGAGAGAGAGAGAGGCTGAGACAGAGAGAGGGAGAGTTCAATTTGTGTGTGTGTGTGTGTGTGTGTGTGTGTGGGCGGACAGATAGGGGAAGGTACAAGGGCGACCCGACAGCGGATGGCAAGTGAGTCCGCTGCAGGGGCTGCTGGCGCTTGGCCCAACGGCTGAGTAACGGTTAGCCGGGCGTAGGAGATGTGCTGGGAATCGAATGGGGGCCAGAGAGGACAGCATCAGCCGCAGAACGAAAGCAGAAACAGGGGAAGAGAGGGAGCCGCATTTCTGCCTAGATGGTTCGGTGGTGGGTAGTGGGGAACTTATTTATGTGATTATGATAATATTATCGCAGGCGGCTCCAGTGTCTCTGATGAAATGATGAGGGACGCACATGGGGTTCAATGTAAAGAAGGGAAAGGATGTAAAAAAAGGAAAAAAAGGGTGGAGGGTGGAGGGTGGGGTAGAGAGAGGGGGCATGTGGGGAGGTAGGGGGGGGGGGGGGGGGGGGGGGGGAGCCGGGGTGTCACCTCAGCGGCGGGGAGAGGCGAGGCATATGAGAGGGCAGCGACACCACATGATTAAGATGAAAATGACATACTAGGGACCCACCAACAATTTCATTGAAAGTTATATCTCGATTTAGTTCTCTTTCTTCCCTCCTCTATCTCCTCTCCCTCTTTCTTCCCCCCTCTCCCTTCTCCCCTCTCTCTCTCCTCTCTCTCTCCTCTCTCTCTCTCTCTCTCCCTCTCTCTCTCTCCTCCCTCTCTTCCCCCTCCTCTCTCTCTCTCTCTCCCCCCTCTTTCTCTCTCCCTCTCCTCTCCCCCCTTCTCTCCCTCTCTCCCTCCTCTCTCTCTCTCTCCTCTCCTCTCTCCTCTCTCTCTCTCTCGCGCTCTCTCTCTCTCTCTCTCTCTCTCTCTCTCTCTCTCGCTCCCTCTCTCCTCTTTCTCTCTCCCTCTCTACCTCTCTCCTCTCTCTCCTCTCTACCTCTCTCTCTCCCCCCTCCCTCTCTCTCTATCTCTCTCTCTCTCTCTCCCCCTCTCTCTCTCCCTCCGCTGGCTACGTATCTGCCTCATCACAGCCTCATTTCACAAACTGGGCTATTACTTTGGCTTCCTGCATACACCACTGCCACCAAAGTAATAGCTTTCTTCCAGAAAGCCCTCTCCCCTGCCTCCACCCCGCCCTCCGTCCCCCCCCTCCCCTGACTCACCCCGCATCAAAGCAGGGCTCGGGTGGGGTGGGGTTTCAAGTGAGGCTGCTTCGTTTCCTGCAGATCTATATACATTATATACATTATCTAGGCTACATTATATGCTTTTAATTTCCAACAACGAAGACTGCATGGTGATACTAATGATACGATCAAATAATTAAAATAATAATTAATGTATACGACATGCAGACGATGTTCAGATCACCCGAGTGATGTTTATGAGAACATCTACAGTAGTTGGTGTTTGTTGGGCCCTCTATCTCTCTCTCTCTCTCTCTCTCTCTCATTGTCTCTCTCTATCTCTCTCTCTCTCTCTCTCTCTCTCTCTCTCTCTCTCTCTTGTCCTCTCTCTCTCTCTCTCTCTTTCCCCTCTCTCCTCTCCCTCTCCCTCTCTCTCTCTCCTCTCCTCTCTCCTCTCTCTCCATCCCTCTCTCTCTCTCTTGCTCTCTATCACTCTCTCTCTCTCTCTCACTCCCTCCCACTCTCTCCCTCTCCCTCTCTCTCTCTCTCTCTCTCTCTCTCTCTCTCTCTCTCTCTCCCTTGTCTCCCTCTCCCTCTCTCTTTCTCTCTCCCTCTCTCCCCTCTCTCTCTGTCTCTCCTCTCTCCTTGATCTAATCTTATGTTGACCCATATTTTATATACCGGATGGACCGCTCCGAACACTCGCCCACGCTACCGAGTGGTCAGTGTCTCTCCACCAATGGTCAATCATCCTTTTCTTAGACCGCCATTCCCTTTTCAATCCCACTTCGGAGTGTGTGTGTGGGTGTGTGGGTGTGTGGGTGAGAGGGGGTGGAGGTAGGTGAGGGGAGGTGGGGGGGCGTTTGGGTTGGGGGGTGACATCAATAATGGACAATGAGTGTGTATGGCGGAGGTCCCTAATCAAAACAGTGCAAGGGCTTAATGGAGATATGAATATTTAGCCGACTACTTGGACATGAGCAGGGGTGTCTTTCCTGGTTTGTGTGTCCCATGTATATTTAATCCGGCGCTGTTGTGCTTTATTGAATAAACACACAGGCACACACACACACACGCTGTTGGGATATATGGGAGGAGGACCTACCTAAGCGATACGATGACCACAGCTTGACCACTAAAAGGCGTGAACACACATTAACACCAAAAGGACACCCGTAAAATACAATACAATAAAATAAAGTGAAAAAAAAATAAAACACCTTAATGGATCACCTAATGATGACACGGTGCCTAGCCGTGACCTCTGACCTTTTGGTTCTGCTGGATTCTTTTTATTGGCCCGAGCCCCCGAGGGACTCGACTCATCGACTCACAAAACCAACATCACCACACCTAATATCCCCTTGTGCCGCCAGTAGAATTGCTCCTCTCTGATGCAGTGTCTCTGCAGCGCAGCCGTAGACGCATTGCATTTATACATCGCTTTTATCCAAAGAGCTTTACAGTATTGCCTCACATTCACCCATTCATACACCGACGGCGGTGTCAACCATGCAAGGTAACAACCAACACGTCAGGAGCAGTCAGGGTTAGGTGGTGTCTTGCTCAGGGACACCTCGACACTTAGCTAGGAGGGGGAGCCCGGAGATCGAACCAGCAACCTTCCTGTTGCCAGACAACCGCTCTTACCTCCTGAGCTACTGCCGCCGTCTCACCAGAGTCACCACTGACCCTCTGAGACTCCAGTGTATTGCAACCTTTTTTTATCGGAAAGCTGCTGAAAAGGTCTCCTTTTTGAAGACAGAGCGCCAGCGCCGCTGACAGCCGGTCGCACCCGGGGTCCGGGGGGGAGGGAGGGTGAGATGCGCCAGGGACCGCCACCACAGCGACGCCGTGGCAACAGAGGAGGAGGGGGTACGTCACCGCCGTCATCACACCATCCAGGGCGACTAACGGAGATGATTTATGATTCAAGGTTTTCAGATCAAAGCAGCCGGGCGGGAACGGAATGCGAGAAAGGGAACGGCACAACAAACAACAACAACAACAACAAAAGCCAGGGTTGTTGCTTTGTAGCATCGAGGCTAAACAGCTTTTTAAATTTAAAGTTAGCTTCTTTCGAAAATACAAATGAATCTAAGAATGTCAAAGCTTTCTCAAATGAACCTGACATAGAGCAGCGGCTCCAGGGAGCAGAACACAGTGTAATAGCTATAGGCAGTAGCTCAGGAGGTAAGAGTGGTTGTCTGGCAACAGGAAGGTTGCTGGTTCGATCTCCGGGCTCCCCCGCCTAGCTAAGTGTCGAGGTGTCCCTGAGCAAGACACCACCTAACCCTAACTGCTCCTGATGTGTTGGTTGTTACCTTGCATGGTTGACACCACCGTCGGTGTATGAATGGGTGAATGTGAGGCAATACTGTAAAGTGCTTTGGATAAAAGCGCTGTATAAATGCAATCCATCTGTGTTTGTTATGGAGCACAGAACACCACAGACATCCTCAGGAGTCTTGTTACTTTTTCCATTTCTTTTTCAGCCTCTACCCTCCTTCTCCTCGCCTTTGTAAATAAATAAATCGTTCTTATTAGTCGTGACTGGCCTTGCAGATCAAATAAAGGTTCAATAAAATAACCACACAACGCATTCTCAAGCAAGTTGTTCCCACCATTCGCTATGTTCTGTACGGGGGGGGGGGGGGAGATGAGAGCTCCTGTGGGTGAGCAAAGATACGCTGATCTACAGTGCTTTCCTCAGAGCGGGTTGCAGAGATGTGGGGTGACAGATCAGTCCCAAACCCCCCCCCCCCCCGCCACATAGCAGTGTCCTGGCCGCCCACCTACTGCGGCCCCCTGCCCCCCA
>PIJE02000213.1:346375-451375 GCA_002895965.2 Coryphaenoides rupestris | reverse complement strand
GCCACTACCGGCTATGTTTATGTCGTAGAGAGCAAGCCGTCTCTCCCGTGCCAAGTGCAGAGTATGAACGTAGAATCGGCTAGTGCCTGAGAGTGTGTTATGTTTTTCCGTATGTTGGAGAACTGGTGTTCCATTGAACCAACTTAAATAAATGGTGAATGTGTCGTATACCGAGGTGGCTATTCCGGAGCACGCACCTAGCCTACACCACCCTACCTGCTCTCATTATCATTAATCCTGGAGTCCTCCAGTCGTAGCCCATATTCATCTGCAGCCGCTGGTGTGCCGGGCCGGCATTCCCAATCACTCTTAGGATGTCTGCCTGACCTCGGCCGTGACCTCGTATCCCTGACGACGCCTCAGGGCTCCCGCCTGACCAATGAGACGCCTCACATCACAGGCCGCATCACACGCTCACCTGTCAATGGAGGAGCTGGTAGCAGCTGATGACATACAGCAGCTGTCTGTGCATGCCGTGTTCTCTTTTCAAAGCCCGTGTCAGATTCCTTACCTGAGTGAGCGATAAAGTAGTATTAACACTAATAAAGTATAATGAATAGACAAAATCACGGGCATATCTTTAAATGGCAAGTGTGAAATATAATTACAGCCTGTGTGCACAAAACGCACACACACACACACGCACACACACACACACACAAAAACACACACTATCGACCGCTTTATGGAAGCTTTATTGTCAGTGTTACAAAGGCTTACTGTTAGCCCTGGATGCACGTCTGAGCCATCCGTCCGATTTCCATCCAAGAGCCCGAAGAATGCTGCGCGATGCCTGCGGTGTATTGTGACTGAAATTCACACATTGCCAAACATCCGTTGGGTGGTGGTGGTGGTGGTGGTGCCTGCTGCCAATATCTGTCTGTCCTCTGGTGTGTAACCCAGTGGTTTCTGGTTCCAGGGATGAGGTGGAATCAATGGCTATGAATCCATGTCATTTTCCACTGCAGTGAACATCCTCTCCACAGAGCCTGTCGCGCATTTAGTGCTGCTGTCAGACCCGCAGAGAGACAGACCGATATTACAACCCGCTGGGTAACAGGCAAGTCACTGACGACCACCAGCCAAACACCAACCAACTCACTAGCCAGCACAAACCAACCAGCTCATACTAACCAACTAACTAGCCAACGTCAAACAAACGAACCGACTGGCCAACATCGACCAACCGATTAACCGACATCACCAACTAACTAGCTGACTAGCCGACACCAACTAACTGATTATTTAACCGACATCACCAACTAACTAGCTGACTAGCCGACACCAACTAACTGATTATTTAACCGACATCACCAACTAACTAGCGGACTAGCTGACACACACACACACACACTGCCGCTGGCCTAGAGGAGATATCTACTCATGTCGGGGGGGATATCAACTCACGTCGGAGAATCATTTCGAGACAAAGGGTCTTCTTGAGAGTCGTCTGATTTCCCCTCCACAGATGCTGCTTGTTGTTAGGTCACTTTAGCGAGAAACCCAGCCGGCTGGCAGCCGATGAGGGGATGAGCGGGCGTCCCTGTTGGCGGACCCCCCCGGGGGAGCTAGACAGAGAAAGCGGCGCTTCATTGCTTCGGCGACTTATATCATGCAAGAAAACAACAAAACAGGAGGGATGTGTGGTTGTGTGGAGAGGGGGGCGGACGTGGGTCCGTGCCATATGGCTAGACGTGGCCACCATTTTGCGTCTGGGCATTTTACAACATTATTGGAAAGGCAGATTGGTTATTCTGCAAAAGGTTCCTCTAAAATAGCTCTCGACCTCCACTCCAGTCCAGAGTAGAGTTATTTCTACTCTACTCCGCAGATGTGACGTGTGCGATGGGATTGGGAGGCGCGACACACACACACACACACACACACACACACACACACACACACACACAATGCCCACCATAATGTAGTATAAAGAACCTCCATAATGTAGTATAAAGAACCTCCATAACGTAGTATAAAGAACCTCCATAACGTAGTATAAAGAACCTCCATAATGTAGTATAAAGAACCTCCATAATGTAGTATAAAGAACCTCCATAATGTAGTATAAAGAACCTCCATAACGTAGTATAAAGAACCTCCATAATGTAGTATAAAGAACCTCCATAACGTAGTATAAAGAACCTCCATAATGTACCGTATTTTCCGGACTATAAGGCGCACCGGATTATAAGGCGCACTGTCAATGAACGGGTCTATTTTCATACATAAGGCGCACCGGACTATAAGGCGCACTGTCAATGAACGGGTCTATTTTCATACATAAGGCGCACCGGATTAGAGCCCTGCAATGGAGCCCGGGGCCCGAAAGCCCGACAGCCCGAGGGTCGGGCCTCGGGCCAATTATCCCATCATTAGCTCTGATACGGGCCGGGATCTGGCTTTTTTTTCTCTCTCTCTCAATTAAATTCAATTAAATTCAAAGAGGCTTTATTACCAGCAGCAGCAGCAGCAGCAGCAGTGAGCGTGCGTTCAGCGCCACTGGAAGAGTAATAGAGGAGAGGAGGACTGGACTGGCCCCTGAAACCGTGGATGCGATTCTTTTCCTTCATGATGCAAAGTGACTTAAAAAGACATGTTGCCATGTTAAGCGGCTGACTGTTTTTGTGTGATTGGACGTTTTTTTATTATTATCATGGGCGTAGAATTTAGTGGGGACGCTGGGGGACATGTCCCACCAATATCCACACCTCACGGTTGCGTAATTGCGCATCCTTGACGCAATATCTGTGATGTCCCACCAATGTCCAAACAAAATACGCCCTTGATTATTATTATTCTTGGAATGGCTGTTTTTGGTCAATTTTATTTTAGTCAAGGCATACTCGGGTAGACAAGCTGTTTTCTCTGTTAATAATAGCGTAACTGTTCTCACCGCCACTTCCGTGTGCTTATTGCTTCCAATGGTTTTTATAGGCTACGTTTAATATATAAACCACTGATATACGCTTTAACTGTATGAGTTGTTTTTTGTAGCCTATTCACTGGGATATAATTTGTAGTAGCCTATTCAACATTGAACTCATGAATATGTAGCGAATGGGATCCAACTGTTAATCGCCGCGCAGCTGCTCGCACTCACTCAGAAAATAAAAAAAATGTATTTAACTGCCTACAAAATGCTTCAAAACCATTTCCTAAAATAACTTAAAAATTGAAATGAAACTAAATACACACCACTTAATGCCATTTAGTGAATCAAATAAGAATCGGAAGTCTATAACTAAGCTTGTCGCATCTGGGCCAACAAGTCTAGCTTGCCGCATTAGTCGCAAATATGGGAGGTTAAAAAAATGTCGGGCTTAATTCGGGCCTGAGAGTTCTAATAATGTGGCGGGCCGGGCCGGGCTGGGGCCTCACTCTCTCGGGCCAGTTCGGATATAAACTTGGTAATTTAACAAAAATTGTCGGCGCTATGAAATTGGGCCTGAGAAGTTCTCACACAATATGAGTGTGGCGGCGGAACGAGGGCTGGGGCCAGATCACCTGTAGAGGGCCAGGCGTGGGCTGAAAGCTCGGCCTACAAGTGCCTTAGACGGGCTACTTTCCCGAGGGCGTGGGCTAAGCTAAGGCACTAAATAACGCTGGTGGAAGGAAAGAGGACCCAAGTTCGAGTCCCCCAACACCCACCCCCTGGTGGCCAACTCTGGCGCAAGCTCACAAAGTTTTTCTTTGCTAGCATCAGAGCAAATTCTGCCCACCATCCGTTAGCACAGTGGTGGTGGGTGTGGTGGAGGGGAGCTGAACAGACCGCTGGGCTGGACTGGGTAACTGTGTTTGAGACAGTCAGGGCCTCTGTGACAGACAAACCACCAACACCAGCAGCGCAGTGGCGGTGAAGGTGTTTTGCTAGCGCGCCGCTGAAACGGTCAAAGGCGCACTGTCGATTTTTGAGAAAATTACAGGATTTTAAGTGCGCCTTATAGTCCGAAAAATACGGTAATATAAAGAACCTCCATAACGTAGTATAAAGAACCTCCATAATGTAGTATAAAGAACCTCCATAATGTAGTATAAAGAACCTCCATAACGTAGTATAAAGAACCTCCATAATGTAGTATAAAGAACCTCCATAATGTAGTATAAAGAACCTCCATAATGTAGTATAAAGAACCTCCATAACGTAGTATAAAGAACCTCCATAACGTAGTATAAAGAACCTCCATAACGTAGTATAAAGAACCTCCATAACGTAGTATAAAGAACCTCCATAATGTAGTATAAAGAACCTCCATAACGTAGTATAAAGAACCTCCATAATGTAGTATAAAGAACCTCCATAATGTAGTATAAAGAACCTCCATAATGTAGTATAAAGAACCTCCATAACGTAGTATAAAGAACCTCCATAATGTAGTATAAAGAACCTCCATAATGTAGTATAAAGAACCTCCATAACGTAGTATAAAGAACCTCCATAATGTAGTATAAAGAACCTCCATAACGTAGTATAAAGAACCTCCATAACGTAGTATAAAGAACCTCCATAATGTAGTATAAAGAACCTCCATAATGTAGTATAAAGAACCTCCATAATGTAGTATAAAGAACCTCCATAATGTAGTATAAAGAACCTCCATAATGTAGTATAAAGAACCTCCATAACGTAGTATAAAGAACCTCCATAATGTAGTATAAAGAACCTCCATAACGTAGTATAAAGAACCTCTCATTATCACGAATACTCTCATCACGGGAGGTTATGATCCTCCAAGATGGATAACCTGCACTACATAGTTAAGTTATTAAAATACCTTCCATAAATGGATAGTTTCTAGCTAAGCCGCTGGTGTGGCCGGGCCGGCATTCGCCAAGAATACCGCCTCACAATGAGGAATGTTTATCATGCCTTGACAACGAACTCCTCAGGCACGTGACACCGTAGTATCAGATAAACTCTCCATACGGTAATACGCTCATACCAAGAGACGCTTTCCATACAGCGTCTAGGTTTAAAGCCAAGAACTTCGCATTAAGCACTATACACAGGAACCTCCCAACATGTTCACAAAGGCTAGTCATCACACACTCTCCGTCATACAATCGTGTACAAATGGAAGAAACCTGCGCATACTAGCGATTGATTGCACTGAGATCTGCACCATATAACAGAGCACGGCTAGTATGTCAAGTACGGCACTCATCAGTGTTCTCGTAGTATTTTATAGATACCAACAGAGACACTACTAGTGTCAAAAAGATACTCCCTCATAGTACGATACTATTGAGAAGTTTGAGAGCTCAGAAATATATAAATATAGTAAAGTACACTCCATTAAACCGAGTAAGTTCTATATAATGAAAAGGGAATCTATCCATAATAGTTGAGATTTAAAGGAAACAAACCACATACTACGTAGTGATCATATCTATAGTACCTCATTAAAATGTATGGCTAAAGTGTGAGAATAAAGAATCACTCCATTACAACGCCACTTAAATGATGCACAACAGACACAAACAACCTCCACCATCAAACAAGCAAATATAAAACATCAATACACTATCGACCGCATAGAACCTCCATAACGTATAGGAAAGCAGAACTCTTCCATATAATTGTGTGTCATATAGAAGAGATCTCCATTAACGTACAGAGTATAAAGAGAGAGAGCCCTCCATAAGTTAGTATATCATCCTGTTTAGCCCTGGATGCGCGTCTGAGCCATCCAGAGTCCCGCATATATCCATCCTAAAGTGAAGTACCCGAAGAAGAATCCGCTCGCTATAATGCAGAATTTGCTCATATATGCGCGTCGTATCCATTAACGGGTGTAAGTCTATAAGAACCGTCCATAAACGTTAGGTATCACACAATTGAGGCGACACACTCCACATCAATGTAATATTACCGTTGAGGGAATTCGGTCTCGGATAACGGTTTAGAGATGGTGGTGCCCGCTGCCAAATGGAACACCTCGTCTGAACCTCAAGTATAAGAACCTCCATAATGTAGTATGAAGAACCTCCATAATGTAGTATGAAGAACCTCCATAATGTAGTATAAAGAACCTCCATAACGTAGTATAAAGAACCTCCATAATGTAGTATAAAGAACCTCCATAACGTAGTATAAAGAACCTCCATAACGTAGTATAAAGAACCTCCATAATGTAGTATAAAGAACCTCCATAACGTAGTATAAAGAACCTCCATAATGTAGTATAAAGAACCTCCATAACGTAGTATAAAGAACCTCCATAATGTAGTATAAAGAACCTCCATAACGTAGTATAAAGAACCTCCATAACGTAGTATAAAGAACCTCCATAACGTAGTATAAAGAACCTCCATAACGTAGTATAAAGAACCTCCATAACGTAGTATAAAGAACCTCCATAATGTAGTATAAAGAACCTCCATAACGTAGTATAAAGAACCTCCATAATGTAGTATAAAGAACCTCCATAATGTAGTATAAAGAACCTCCATAACGTAGTATAAAGAACCTCCATAACGTAGTATAAAGAACCTCCATAATGTAGTATAAAGAACCTCCATAACGTAGTATAAAGAACCAACTCACTAGCCAGCACAAACCAACCAGCTCATACTAACCAACTAACTAGCCAACGTCAAACAAACGAACCGACTGGCCAACATCGACCAACCGATTAACCGACATCACCAACTAACTAGCTGACTAGCCGACACCAACTAACTGATTATTTAACCGACATCACCAACTAACTAGCTGACTAGCCGACACCAACTAACTGATTATTTAACCGACATCACCAACTAACTAGCTGACTAGCCGACACCAACTAACTGATTATTTAACCGACATCACCAACTAACTAGCTGACTAGCCGACACCAACTAACTGATTATTTAACCGACATCACCAACTAACTAGCTGACTAGCCGACACCAACTAACTGATTATTTAACCGACATCACCAACTAACTAGCTGACTAGCCGACACCAACTAACTGATTATTTAACCGACATCACCAACTAACTAGCTGACTAGCCGACACCAACTAACTGATTATTTAACCGACATCACCAACTAACTAGCTGACTAGCCGACACCAACTAACTGATTATTTAACCGACATCACCAACTAACTAGCTGACTAGCCGACACCAACTAACTGATTATTTAACCGACATCACCAACTAACTAGCGGACTAGCTGACACACACACACACACACTGCCGCTGGCCTAGAGGAGATATCTACTCATGTCGGGGGGGATATCAACTCACGTCGGAGAATCATTTCGAGACAAAGGGTCTTCTTGAGAGTCGTCTGATTTCCCCTCCACAGATGCTGCTTGTTGTTAGGTCACTTTAGCGAGAAACCCAGCCGGCTGGCAGCCGATGAGGGGATGAGCGGGCGTCCCTGTTGGCGGACCCCCCCGGGGGAGCTAGACAGAGAAAGCGGCGCTTCATTGCTTCGGCGACTTATATCATGCAAGAAAACAACAAAACAGGAGGGATGTGTGGTTGTGTGGAGAGGGGGGCGGACGTGGGTCCGTGCCATATGGCTAGACGTGGCCACCATTTTGCGTCTGGGCATTTTACAACATTATTGGAAAGGCAGATTGGTTATTCTGCAAAAGGTTCCTCTAAAAATAGCTCTCGGCCCCCACTCCAGTCAGGCGGGGTGTCACGTTGAGTTATTTCTACTCTACTCCGCAGATGTGACGTGTGCGAGGAAACTGGCCCCGGCCGACGAACACACACACACACACACACACACACACACACACACACACGCACCACAACACGCATACTCGCCGTAACCCACGTGAGATAGCCCAGGTTCTGCCTGGCGTTTCTCCACAATGTACTGTATGGTGTGTTGCAGTCAGCTGATATAAAGCCTAAACTTGCGTCTTTGTACGAATCTTTGGCATTATTAAATAGTACTTATCATTGTTAGCATATTGTATGTTCTTAGATATGGGTAATGCACTCAGATGGGCACGGTCTGCCTCTTATCCAGCTATTATGGCCAGGCCGACCTAGGAATTACTGAAACTCATTTTATTAGCCCTTGTAACTATGATGCTTGAAAACCTTGTTCTATTCTTATCCTTTTATGTACCACAGTGACCCACCTTCAACAAATTTACTTTCTTTCGTAGTCACTTTGGGAATAAAAGCGTCCTGCCAAATGCCCTTAAATGTAATGTAAATGTAGAATGTGAAGCCCAGGGCAGCAACGCCATCCCTGCCATGGTGGAACGGGAAAGTATTATTATTATCTATTCTCGTGATATTGGAGCACGGCTCGAAGGCACTAATGTGCTTTGGACAGCTAAGTGGCCAGCCGTCACTTATGTAGCCCTTGGCCGAACAGGGCGTGTTAGAGGGTACCATAGAGCTTCACAGCCACCACCGAAAAAACACACACCACACCAGGCTTAACTTGGGGAAAAAGGGAAAATCTGAACTGAAATCTGATCTAATGTCTTGTCTTGCTTTTCTCATATCCCAAAAAAATCCCAATTTTGTCTTTCCTTCCCTTTGAGTGAGTGACAGGGTCAACGTGCCCTCATGTCAAACATGTCACTGTAATTGCAATCCTGAATTACTTGTGACAGTCCAAGAGACAATTGGGCCGTCACTGAAGAGGGGTTGTGATTATCTACAGATGATAGCACCGTGACCTATAAACTCACAGCACAGAGCTAGCAGCTACCCACCACCCCTCCCGTGAGTCCTGCTGGGTGGAATATTAGATATTAATAACCGATTATAACTACATCAAGGAATACCAGCGATGTGATGTCATAGATAATGGTGGCCAATAGACAATGGTGGGCACTTGAGACATAGTAATTTCCATAAAGCTCCAATATAATAATGACAAATGTCTGAGCGGTAGACCATAACGTAACTGAGAATACAATCTCAGAGCTGAAGCTTCATCGTGAGTCATGCGCAGATAATAATTATTAGAATAATTAGATTTTCACTGTTGTGTTATTTCCCAACTGACATAACCGACGCAATATAGTGGTGTCAATATTCAAGTGTTACCTCGCCAAGTGTCATTTCCATAATAGGTATTTTATAATAACCGGGCGCCACGAGTCTGCGATGGAGTCAGGAACATGATATCAATCTGTCTGGGTAAAGACTATGTATTTTTACACGTGTGACGCAAAATCAATCTCACTTTGTGAACGCCACATACAGATTCAATTTACACTGTTGTACGCAACCACTCCATTACACTTCCAGCACATTTCCATCAGAAAATGTAATTCAATCAAGTTTTCCTTTTCATTTAAAATCATCCGAGGCCCTCGACTGCATGAATACTCTTTCTTGCCTACTGCCGTACTGTACTACCACGAGTATATTCTCCTCTTCCTCCCTCCTCCTTTCTGGTCCTCTGTCGGCCATTTTATTCTACCTTATTCTTTTTCTACTTTCTTTCTTTAACACACACACACACACACACACACACACACACTCTCTCTCAGTTCCTGTGGCTGCTCTCAGGCAACGTTTTAGTGACAGCTCTGTCACAACACGTCAGCTGGACGAGCTCTCTCTCTCTCTCTCTCTCTCTCTCTCTCTCTCCTTCTCTCTCTCTCTCTCTCTCCTCTCTCTCTCTCTCCCCTCCTCTCCCTCTCTGTCTCCCTGTCTCCCCCTCTCTCTCTCTCTCTCTCTCTCTCTCTCTGGGCACGGTGGCACAGTGCTTGCACTGCTGCCTCACAGCAAGAAGGTCCTGGGATCGATTCCCACCTGGGGCGCTATTAACTGTGGGGTGCCCAGGTGGGTAATCTCCCGGCCTTTCTGTGTGGAGTTTGCATGTTCTCCCCGTGCTCCGCGGGGTCTCCTTACGGAGTAAAAGAACCCCAATTAAAAAAAACATGTGAAGATCGCCTCTCCTGTCCACAACCCTGACCAAGATGTGGACGTGCAACCTGGAGCGCTGGTCCCCGGAGCGCTGGTCCCCGGAGCGCTGGTCCCCGGAGCGCTGGTCCCCGGAGCGCTGGTCCCCATCCTGCTGCCCCTGGAGGGGCAGCAGGAGCAGGAGGTTAAATGCAGAGAATGCATTTCCACGGGCCACCCTCCCTGCATGCGCGTGTGTGTTTGGCGGCCGCCACTTCCCGCTGTGTGTTGTGTGACCATTACATGTGTGGACTAATAAAGATCTTCTTCTCTCTCTCTCTCCTCCTCTCCCCCTCCTTCTCTTTCTCCTTCCTCTTCCTCTCTCCCTCCCTCCCTTCCTCCCCGCTTCCTTCTTCCCTCCCTCCCACCCCCCTTACTTCTTCCCTCCCTCCCTCTCCCTCCTCTCTCTCCCCCCTCCTCCCTCCCTTTTCTTCTCTTTCTCCCTCGTCTTCCTCTACCTCTCTCTCTCTCTCTCTCTCTCTCCCTCTCCTCCTCTCTCCCTCCTCTCCCTCCCTACGTCTCTCAACATATTATGCAAATGACTGCCTTAACAAGGAGGATAATTATACCCACATTGCTACAACCCACTAGATATTTGCTAAACGTCATGTTTGGGGCTGATTCCCCATGTCCTTGTAATACATTTAAAGGGGAACTTCGCCACTTTTCGATTGACTTTGATCATTTCAATGTGGCTAGTATATGCAAATTAACAATGTTTCCTCCATGATTCAAGATTCAAGGAATTTATTTGTCACATACACACACAGGATGTACAGTGAAATTAAAATTTCCTAACAAGATGGTGCGGCCGTGTCTAGTGGCAGTTGTGGTAGCGCCGCGGAGATTGTGCATTTTTTTTGTATTTGTATTTTTTTCCCAACATATTCTTTTTGCACAAATGGCACTAACAACACACAAGCGAAATACACTTTTGACAATGATGCCTCATCTGATGACGCGGCACGTAACAATATGGCGTCTTCTTACCTGTCACCTTCTCGTCGTCGTTAACTCTGTCCAATGATTGACAGAGTTGGGGTCAGAGTTCGGCTGAGCTGTGCCCCAGAGACACAGAGAAGAAACACAGCAACAACTGCAGCTGTTTTACACACTCACTCACACACTTTACACATGCAGACAGATAGATAAGATTAGCACTTTGCACTTTCAACACATGAGTATCATTAAACCAGTTTGAGAACTGTTCAAGTATTAAGCAGCTGGTTTAATGACGGGTGAGAGGCGTGTGGCTAGCCTCGTGAAACTCCCTCGATTTCATCATATCCAATTTCCAGAGGCTCCGTTTTAATTAGCTTCTAGTGAGCACGACTTTGATTAGCATCTACAGGAAGAGACAGAGGACAATTAAAAGCAACAATGCAGGTCGACTCCGGTGGCAGACCAACAGCGTGACTGTAGCGGGAATAGAAACATTTAGCAGAAGAACAAAAAACAACACACGAACAAAATAGATAATAGTAGTATAACATTAGAGTGTTCAGTTCAGAATCTGTGTGGCTATGAAATGTCCGGGCGCAGCAATTAGTTTTTAATGGAATAGAATAGATAGCCCTTTCAGATAATATGCTTTGGTTCTTCTTCCTGACAGTCTGGTCTTGCTGATGGAGCTTCTAAACCGAGTGGAATTCGATAAGATAAATCTATAACACTTATACAGAGGTAATGCATCCCCGTACTACAGGAAGCAAACGCCAAATCGTTCCAACGGTTTTTAGCGTGCGTGTTTCGGTTGGGATGAAACGGTATTTAGCTTTTATCCTTTAAGCTTTACATCTAAAGGTCACTTCCCCGTGAGTATTTGAATTTCAGCCAAACAAGAACTATTATCTGTGTCCCATCGTTGCATTTTCTGATTCATATTTGATATTTCCGGTGAACCTGTTGAGCTGCTGAGTTTAGGGATTTTTTTTGTCCATGTAAATATTTGCGTGTGAATGTCTTTGTTTCTACCTGTGCACCTCTTTCAAGCTTTAAAGGGGCCCTATGATACCACCAGGTGTGAGCGTCTTTAGCCATTCCAAGCATTTCAAAATTGTAGTGACAAGTGGGAGTGTCCACCCAGATGTATGCTGACTAGTCAGTTCACCAGTTGGTACGGTACCGTCCACTGTGTAGGCTGGTAAACGGATCTAGCCACTATACATCTCGGCAATTCAGATAATAGATTGACAAAATTAATGATATATTGAGATAATTAATAATTAACGTTGCAATTACCTTCTGTGAGGAAATTGTTTGCATTTCGCATTTGGGTTTCAGCTAAATGTTTGCTTTCCCGCTAATAATATCTTTTAAGACACTGATTGCAAATGGCTACCCTGATGAACAGAAGATAACAACAAGCCAAGTGCTGAAGTAATGTTTTTGTCTTTCAACGGCGGCACTCAAACGCCTGCATCGTCACAGACGGATGGATGGCAAGGCTTAATTAATCCCCCAGAAATGTAATAATAACTCTTTGGTATCTCCCCGGCTTGATTCCCTCCACTGATCCAGAAGAAGAGCATTTATCCTCTTTGGAAGAACACAATAATGTTAGAATTATCACTTAACCAGCAATTGTCATGCTCATCAAGGCAACCCTTGTAAGACAAACTGTAATTAAAGAGAAACACTCTAAATGCGGGCACATGCTTATGAATCTGCATCCCATAATTCAACATGGCAGCCTCAGAGGCCGTGGTATAGCTCGAGGATGCTTCACATTCCAGCTAATCAATGATGGTTAATATATTATGAATTACACAAGTCACCTCTATCAATCTCCTAGTGAATGATGAATGCACACACACCCACAGAATGAGACCGATGCCAGACTCCCTTCTTTGCCACTTTCTTTCTCTCTCTCTTCTTTCACCCTGCTTCTTACCTCCTTCTTGTTTTGTTAATTAGCGTCCTGTCCGTGTGCTGACAGGAAAGAAGCCGGTATCTGGCGGTGCAGGGGGAGAGAGACCAATGAAACAACGCCACAATGGGACGCCCCACCGTCGTCCAACAGTTGACTACAGACCGCCGGGAGCCCTAAATGAGGGGCCCGTAGAAAGATGGCCGGGGCCCAACTGGTTCCTGCAGATAAGAGGGGACTGGGCATTTGAGGACGGGGGAATTAAACTAAGTCATGGGAGAGAGAATGACAGTTTAACATGATATCTAATTAACAATTGAGCCTTCGCCAGCACCGTTAAATTATGGAGCCACCGGCTTGGCACAAATATGGCATTTGGGGAACTGTGAAATTCCCCACATTGTCAAAAAATGTTTGTCATCACAAAAAAAACTAAAACTCTGCCTATTTTTCTTTGGTTTTTAATGCCTGAATCAAGCAAGCAGGCTGAGCAAAATGTTCCCTTTACAAACAAGTTGTTGTGGTGCGCTCCTCCCCAGAGCGTACCACGTCATCACCGGCGGCTCGGGATCCCAGCCCGAAAGAGTCCCGAGACATCCCGAGCAAGCGAGACACGTTCGGCACTAACGAGACGCCGACTCACCAGGTGTTGCAAATCACAATCAGGACACAGCGGCTATTTAAGCCCGTCATGAACGATACGACGTTGCTAGAACGTACTACCCCCTCGGCGCTGGTTCCCCGTGTTCTCCTTCCTGGTTCCCGCGTATTCCTCGTCTCCGTGATACCCCGTCGATCCTGTGTTCTCCACGCTCCACGTTCCTCGCTCCCGTGTCTCCCTCGTCCCTCTACGAACCCCTACCCTCCTCGGACCCTCTCCTCGCTCCTCGCCCCAGTGACTCCCTCTCCGGACCCCTACCCTCCTCGGACCCTCTCCTCGCTCCTCGCTCCAGTGACTCCCTCTCCGGACCCCTACTCTCCTCGGACCCTATCCTCGCTCCAGTGACCTCCTCTCCGGACCCCTACTCTCCTCGGACCCTCTCCTCGCTCCTCACTCCAGTGACTCCCTCTCCGGACCCCTGCCCTCCTCGGACCCTCTCCTCGCTCCTCGCCCCAGTGACTCCCTCTCCGGACCCCTACCCTCCTCGGACCCTCTCCTCGCTCCTCGCTCCAGTGACTCCCTCTCCGGACCCCTACTCTCCTCGGACCCTATCCTCGCTCCAGTGACCTCCTCTCCGGACCCCTACTCTCCTCGGACCCTCTCCTCGCTCCTCACTCCAGTGACTCCCTCTCCGGACCCCTGCCCTCCTCGGACCCTCTCCTCGCTCCAGTGATTCCCTCTCCGGACCCCTACTCTCCTCGGACCCTCTCCTCGCTCCTCGATCCAGTGACTCCCTCTCCGGACCCCTACTCTCCTCGGACCCTCTCCTCGCTCCTCGCTCCAGTGACTCCCTCTCCGGACCCCTACTCTCCTCGGACCCTCTCCATGCCCCTATCCCTGGATTCCCCTTTTCCCCGCATACGGATCCCCGACAGACCCCCTGACTACCGGACTACCCTGACCACCGGACTACCCTGACTCTCCCTCAACCCGCGTTAAGTATTTTGTTTTTCTAGATTAGTTTTTGGATAGTTATTTTCTTATATAGATATATATATATATATTCATTATTTATATATTGTGGCAGACGGCCACTGAGGGGCCGACTAAAGAGTGTGGACGACAGTCGGGGGAACCGCAATTCCCCATTCGGCCCCCAGAGGGAGACGAGGAGACAGGAATATGGAGAGAGGCAATCAGCCTTAGTGAAATGGGCTGCGCCTCGTTGAAGGAACTAGGCGGCAGCCAATCAATGGCCGGCCTACAGACAATAAATAGGAGAGGACCTGGCTGGTGGAGAGTTCGAGAGAGTTGGAAGAGGACGTGTTGGAATTGGGAGCGGAAGAAGGCGCGGAAGAAGGCGCGGAAGAAGGAGCGGATGTGGGAGAGGAAGAAGGAGCGGATGTGGGAGAGGAAGAAGGAGAAGAGGAAGAAGAGTTGTGAGAAAGACAGAGTTCGGTAGAGATAAAAGTGGCTGTGTGCCTTGACCTTCTGAATGTCTGAGAACCTGTCTTGTGTACCGACCCTTGCCTGCTTGACGACCCTCCCGCCTGCCTTGCCCTGGACCACCTGAGACCACTTCCTGGTGTGAGAACCCCCTGCTGACGGACTACGACAACGGTATCGGAATAACGGACTTGTCTATAATAACCCTGCACTTTCCCTTCCCCTTTACAGTAAATAAAGCCTGTTTACATTGAAGATTGGTGTGGGATCGGTGATTATTAACTTCAGTCGGGTGGACACACGCCACAATATAGGGGAGTGTGCCACAATATATATATTATATAGATATAGGCAGTTAGTATTATTAGAATTGTTTTCTTAGCTATATATATATATATATATTAGTTATATATTATTTATTTGTCTTTGGACATATTATATATATAGGGTATTTATTTGATAGATACTAATTGCCTTCCCTGAGTGTATATAATAAAAACCCTTATCGGTTGTCTGAGTGAAAATACTATGCAATGTATCAAAGGGATTCTTTCTCTATTAAATATAGATGTAAATTCTTTGGAGGCTCCAAAGAATTTACATTTTAATAAATTCTGCCCAGTGCTGCCAATCATTATTAAATTAAACTCTTATATAGGCCTATTGTTGAATAGCCAGCAGCAGGCACATGGAGAAATGCATGAATGATATAGTTGGGAATGGAACAGTTAGAAATAGGCCTACATTACACACACACGCATTATCACATACAAAAATAATCACGCCCATTCACCTCATTTTCAGAATTGCTCGGCAGGGTGGAATCATTATGAAAACACGTTGTGAATATGAGAGTTGGCATATGGCTCCTCTGGCTGTTCAACCCATCTTTTAATGAACTGTAACGAATGTGGTGTATTCTAGGTGCGTGCTCCGGAATAGCCACTTGGCGGAGAGACGTAAACGACACTTTCAAATACGGTTTCACTGTGTATGTAAGTTGGTTCAATTGAACAGGTCTGCCAACATACAAACAATATAATATACTATAATATAATGCACTAGCCGATTCTTCATTCCTACTCTGGTAAAAATGAAACTTAACTAAAAACGAGGTGGATAAAAGTAGGTGCACCTCCTACTGGCGATATTCAACACTTCCTTTGACTGTTACAATTGCCTGATGTTGGCAACGTTTTTCGAGAGAAAAAACTGACTTGGATCGCTCCCCAGCTGAGCTTCAGACTTGAGGTTATTCATTTTCTTACCTTGACTCAGTTCTTGTCTCCCCACTCCCCACCACACTCACTGTTGTTGAGGAGGTGACTTTACTGCAGGGGCCTGGATGCATGTGCATGGATAAGATATATCGTCACCACCGACGTCACGGCACTCACCGAATCCACTTGAACGGGACAATGGCTCCCGTCGCAGGCTTCAGTCTTTAAAGGTCTTCTCCTGGTGGTCCCTTCAATAGGTGTGGGACGGACCATTCAAAAACACATAATGAGCATCGGACAAGAAAAGACCTCTATAAATAAATGATCTATATATTCTAGTTAATTGAAATACAATTGATTATTAATTGCACTTTTCCTGAATTTTTATGCAATATTGAAATATGCGTTATCTGCCTATAGGCCTAGGCTACTATGTTTAATATATTTATAATATGTATAATATATCCTGCCTTCATTTACATTGGAAATTATGTGTCATGTTTGCCTTCATGAATGCAGATGTCAGGACAGCAGTCGCTCACCAGCTTCTGCAAGAGACTCACCTGTTCAGATTTACCTGGACTCTGCTTAGCTTCTCTCCTGTACCCCCCACACCACCCCCTCTCCTCCCTAACCCACTACCACTTACCTTAAGCAGGGTTTGAATCCCATCCCTTCTTAGACCCTTAGCACTTGTATGTTTGTACGTCCTGGCTTAAGCATTAGCAAATAGCATTGTGCAGCATCTTATCTTGCCGTTCTTATCTATAGCACCTCATCCTAGCTATCCTAGCTATTGCGAGGGGTTACCCTTGCCATTATGAGCACTTGAAACTTGTTCTATTCATATCTTACTGTACCAACCGTGAGTGATGTTATGTTTCACTCTTTCGACAAATTATCTTCTTTGTAGGTCACTTGGGACAAAAGCGTCTGTGTACAATTCTCACTTTTAGTGTGCTATCGTATATGCTGCAAAGACAAGAAAGAAGATTTGTATTTTAGCCTAAATGTCTGAAAGATATAATGAGATGAAAGCGCATTTATGGAAACTGTTATAATTCATATGAAAAGCAACCGTGCACAGACACAAACCCTTCACATACAAGACAGTTCTCTGTCAGCCGCCGTTCTGCTTGCGTGTGAAATCGACAAGGCCAGACGGCGCTTTTCAATGTAAATAAATGTTTTTGCCGCTTCAGTCACAGATGTCCCATATTAACGATTACCATCGCTTTGCAAACTTTGCCAAAATAATAGCTTTTGGGGAAGATAAAACATGCGCACCCCCCCCCCCTCCTTGTCCCCAATTTACAGTACACTTCCCAAATCAACTCCCTCTAGAATTATGTTCCTTTCCACACCTGATGGTGCCGCCCCCCTCCCCCCTCCACCACCTGATCACAGTGGTCTTGCTCAACAACTACATGGATTTTCACAGACAGATGTCACACCAGGTCTAAATATAGCAAGCTCCAATTTCTGAATCTCTCTCTCTCTCTCTCTCTCTAGATCTATCCCTTTCTATGGAAACTTTCAATGGTGGTAGAGAGAAATGTGTACTGTGTGCTATATGGATATGGGACTATCATGTTGATGCATGTTTGATTGCATGTGGCTTCAAGACAGCTACGTAGATATGCCGCCTATATATCTGATGCTTTCAAAATGACACGCGGCACTTTTTTTTAAACGCTCATTATATTTAAAAGTAAATCTTGCCAGTGCTTAAAATCCACATCTGAGCCACAGATTACACTGTAAACCACAATCACTATTGTGCGATGTGATAGAAAGATGGAATCAGAAGTGTGACGTAAATATTCACACTGAGATGTCCATGAGCAAGCTCACTTTTTAGATAATGAATTTCTGCAGTTTGCCTTTCTTTAGAAAAACACTACAGTATGACAATAGACGACAATAGTAGTATTTGTTTTGATATTGAAAACATGGCTGCACATGTGCCTCATTAAAGCACTTGGCTGTGGAAGGGTTGCAGTTTTGTTTTTGTCAAAGTCGATCATTGAGAATACATTTTCATAGTCATCGCTGTCAAAATCGTTTTTTGTTGATCTCCAGAGAAATAATGTTTTATTATTTAGAATACGAATTAGAATGTGCACCATGAGACATATTCCGTTTTGAAACCCATTCGCAAATCAAATTTGGAAGAAAGATTGGATGAATATATTAATCATGTCAACAGTGAATAGTATAATTATGCTAATTACTTCATTGACAACATACAGTAAAACATGTATGCAAATTGTAGTCAAATCAAGTATTCAACAGATGGGCAGATGGAAGGAAAGTATTAACGGTATCATTAATATATAATCATAAACATGTGCTTTATGACTATAAATATGTACTTTATAGCCAATATGTGGTTTATAGAATGTCAACAACACAAAAGTCAATAAAAATGACGTGTGAAACTTTGCCTTCTCTATGTTTTCTCGATATATAATGATGGGGGACATTTAGAAAAACGTAGGAAATGCTACAATAGCTGTTGTAGCATTGTGCTTGTGCTAAGCTGGAATTGTTTAGCACAAGAAAATGCCACCTTTGAAAAGTGTGTGTGTGTCCCAAATGAGCCGGAGGGTGAATTACAAAGAATAGTATTAGTGAAGCCATAAAAAAGTATAATGAAAATACACATCTGCGGAGAGGGACACAGGCTCTCCTCAAACTTAGATGGTCAGAGGGTGTGACTTTTTTATTTTTACTGTTTATTATTCTGTTGTTTTCCATATTGTTTTATTGTACTGTATTGCTATGTAACCTGGCACAAGAATTTCCTTCTAGTTAATAGTTCTATGCTATTCTATTCTATTCTAGGAGCCAATTTATCTACCGGGAGTCTGAGATAAACCTTCTTCAAAACCAATCATCAGAACTATACAGAAAAATGATCCTGTCGGACGCTTGGACTACAAGCATCTGACAGGGCATTAAGAGGTCTATAAAGGACTGCACATCCCCAATGCTGTGGGGATGTTTTTGTGTCTGTGGTGAGTGGTGACGAAGCATCGATCACTGAGACCTCCATTCCTGCTGTGAAATCATTCAACATAAAAACATACGCATACGAGTGAATATGTCAAATGAAATATGGTTTTGGAAAGCAAACACTTTTGATGAAAGCTGAATATTTATGATTGAACATTTGCAATCACGTAGGTGTCTTACGTGTGTGTGTGTGCGTGTGTGTGTGCGCGTGTGTGTGTGTGTTTGGCAAGGAAATGTGTCTGACTGAAGTCACCCACATACTTTAGAGGCCATAAATGTCCCCTCTGACCCAAAAAAATAAACTAAAAATACGAATGTAGTTACGAAGTAGGCCTGAATAATAAAATGACCATGTTAAGGAATCATGCTCAACTCAAAATACTGGCTTCTCTGACATCAATGCTACAGCCATTGGTATCTTATGCCCTCCTTTTGAAATATCCATCATATTTTTGTTTTGATTTGTTCTCCCAAGTGTCCCAGGTTGCCAGATATGAAACAAAGCACAAGCCCTAAACAGAGTTACAAATAATAAATAACAGAATAAAAAAATAATAACAGAATGACTTTGTGTTTTGTGTGTCAAAACCTAAAGACTTTTAATTTTACATACTATGTTGTTTGTGATATGATCATTATGGCAAATCAAACCTATATATATTTATATATATACCGTATACATGTATACATGTATGGATCATTTGATTGAGACAAATGCCTTTATCTGCTAATATGCTGCATCAGTGGAGTTAATTGGTTATACTTTTCTTTTTTAATGCTTTTTAATTTCCATTAGTTTTGTTAATTATGTTCATTAGTTTTATTAGAAATGTTCATTACCATAATTTCATCCAAGCAAAAACATAGCGCCATTTTCCCCAAAGTAAATCAATAAAAGAAATCATTGATTTGTTTGTGCATGTCTCATCTCTCATTGAGACATAAGTACACAAACAAACAAGCAAACATATCAAACATATATCCCACTTGGAACATAATTTATCCTTGATATAGTCATGAAATACATACTTTGTGTTTAATGCACAGTGTAATTCATGTTGGGATGCAGCCGATAGACAGGGTGCCAATAGTCAGTGAACAGACTGTTATTGAGCTATGTAGCTGGAGGCAGCTGTCAGCAATGGGATGTATTGCGAATTGATGCTCCACACACACACACACACACACACACACACACACACACACACACACACACACACACACACACACACACACACACACGCACACACACACACAGCTATGACAGTCTTGTGAACTGTGGTACATTGCGGATTTCAAACTATGGATCAGCATTTCAAACTATGGGTTTCTTATTTTGCCATTCCTGAACACACGAGGATGCCTCGAATAGCATCAAGTCTAATCCATGCCCTGGATTGAATCACAGTCAATTTATAGTTACCTTCCAACAGACATTTGTGATCTGAATTGTTCATTGGGAATTCCATTTTCAATGAGCACCAACAGAGTTCTTAAGGAAAAGTCTGAATGAATTATATATTCCTAAAACTTAAATAATGAATATCAGGGCATGATTGTCTCATCCGAAAATATTATTTATACAGTCATCTCAGCTGTGTATATAGTCAGGCAGACAGGCAGACAGACAGAAAGACAGGCAGACAGACAGACAGGCAGACAAACACACACACACACACACACACACACACATAAAGTCAGAGAGATAACCAGACAGACAGACAGACAGATACAGAGCCAGACAGAAAGCTAGAGAGCTTGCCAGACACACAGACATAGACAGACAGACACACACAAACACACACACACACACACATACAGACAGACAGACAGCCAGTCAGACAGACAGACTGACAGACAGCCACCCGGACAGCAAGAGAGAGATAGCCAGCCAGACAGGCAGCCAGACAGAGGGCTTGCGACAGAGAGAGAGAGATACTATCCTGCTTGTTTGTTTTGGTGATCCTATGGGGTTGAATTTCCCCCCCCCCTCGTTAGTCCTCTGCTCTATTTATCATCTTTGGGGGCTTGTTAGGAGAATGGATCGTGACTCTCCAGCTCTTGTCAGTAAATGGATCAGCCAGGGGTGCCAGCACCCGAGAACTCATCTGTTCTACAACTCTCCTCTGTTGCATTCTTCACACTCCGATGGCCCCTCTAAAATTTCAGGGACAAACTGCAAGAGTCAACAACGGGCAGCAGAGCACAATATGCCTCAGAAGGCATTATTCTGTCTACAGTGTGCAGTGCAGCCACCCTCTCTGTCTGTCTGTACTTCTTTCTGCCGTGGTGGTCTCGTTGTGGTCTAATCGGCAATATCTGTGGCATCTACCTAAAAATAGCTACAGCAGTGTTTAGAAAGGCTTCTTTTGTAACAAAATCAATGTACTTTTCAGGTCATTAAACCCATATCTCTCTCTCTCTCTCTCTCTCTCTCTCTCTCTCTCTCTCTCTCTCTCTCTCTCTCTCTCTCTCTCTGAACAAACATTAGAATGGCTGAGCTGTGGCTCGACCATTAGTGACAAACACATGATTTTTCAAACAGAAGTTTCAAGACTACAATAACAATATCAACTCGTTTTGCTGCCACACGTTATTCAGAAAACACACACACACACACACACACACACACACACACACATGAATGCACACACACATGCACACACACACACACACACACACATGCACACGCACACACACACATGGGTTAAAGACATGTATTCAAAAATAAATATGAAAAATGTAATTATTGAACCCTAACCCTAACCCTATTCAACACAGTATACTTGAATAAACATTGTTAGCATTTGTGTCTGTAATTATATGTGTGTGTACAATATTTCTGATCTTTTTTCAGCAGGGTTGTATCTCAGAATGCATTTATTTTTAACATTGTGTTATATATATATTTATTTGTATTGTTATTTTTATTTCTTTTGGGGGGGGAGGTTAGGTAGACTGTGATATATTTACTAAAAATAAATAATAGCCAGTATTTGAAATAATGACAATTATAATATTTTAACCAATTTTCAGTTTTGTTAACTTTTTCGACTAAACTGATCATTGTGAATTAGTTATTAACGTAGAGGGTCATTGCGGAAAACCTACGCAGAATGACGCTCTCCAACCCGTTACCTTTGACCTCTGCAGACGGACCAATGAGCTTGCACGTTAGTGCGGCGCGGCCAGGATACTTGGAGGTGCTCCTTTCGTCAACATGGTGAGTGTACATTTGTCCACAAAATGTGTGATTTTACAATTAACCACAGCTGGTGATCACTGTCTAGGTGTTGTTATGATCGCGCACGTTCCCATTCGTGAACGTATCTCCGTCCAAATGGGACTATTACGTTGTAATAGGTCGGATATCTGCGCCGCGGCAGGATAATGGGTTGCAGTGAGCTAGCATAGTGAGCTAGCAGGCACGCGCGCACACACACTGCATGGGCTCCGGCTGCCGCTCCAGAAACTGTTCACTTGTAACGTTTCGCGTCAACAACGTTGTGTTTAGCGTCGATCGCCGGGTTGTTGTTGAACATCACGTGCAGCACTCCCAACTGAATGATCCGTAATGGTTGATGTTGTCGTTGGTGTAAACTTTGCTTAGATAGTCGACACAGCAGTGCGCCGACTCGCGTCTGTAAGTGAGAACACTACTTCGTAATCGCGCGTGTGTAATGTGTTTATGTAATGTGTGTAATGTGTATTATGTACGATGATGTGGTAATGTGTGTATGTTAATGGTGGGTAATGTGGGTAATGTGTATATGTAATGTGTGTATGTAATATGTGTGTAATGTGTGTATGTAATATGTGTGTAATGGTGATGTATGTGTAATATGTGTGTAATGTGTGTAAGGTAGATATGTGTGTTATGTGTGTTATGTATGTGTAATGTGTATGTGTAATGTGTGTGTGTGTGTGTGTATGTAATGGTGTATCCGTGCACCGTCGCGGCTGAATCCATAGCATTTCCTAGTTTGAATGAAATGTGACGACCGCGCCATTAGCCGGCATTAGCTTACCAACTGCTCGTGTACATGCAAGCCGGTGAACCCGTGAGGTTCGTCTGACTCAGGGCGTCTGAACAGATCAAATGCTGCCTAACGCCGGGGCTCTTTTGGTTGTTTCGTACCAAAACAATTTTGATAAGATGTAATCTCTTGATGTGTGTGCGCTAATCGGCTTTAAAGGGTCTCGTTATTGTAATAAAACTTGTGAAATGAGGAATAAACACAAGGCTAGAGTCTGAGATATTCAGGCCAGCTTGTTCTATTCCTCTCTCTCATGTTGCTTCCCCTTTAACTTTATAATATTTCCAGTTCCACACTTTGTTTTGTGGGCCGGATTGTATCAGCTCAGGAGCCCCATCCGGCCCCCGGGCCGCATGTTTGACACCCCTGTGTAATTAAACGAAAGCTAACCGCCTGTGTTGGGTCTCCTGTTCATGACAGTCCTCCTCAGAGAGTAATAATGGCCCGAGCCAGGCACCACCGTACCCGGGTGTACCCCCCTCTGGGATGCCTCCACCCTTTGTAAGTTGGTGATTAGCATGCCCACAACATTCTAGCCCACCACCACCTACACCTACTCTCTTAGTAGTCCACTCCAGTTTATCACTTCGAACCAGTCAGTGTGATGATGATGATGATGACCTGTGATGGATGACACCCTCGTTTTTGTTTCATCCAGATGGGACCACCTGGAATCCCCCCTCATTTCCCACCAATGGGAATGCCGCCCATGGGACAACGACCGCCGAACATGACCCCCATGCCCCCCGGGATGATGCCCCCGGGCATGATGCCCCCGATGGGTGGACCTCCGATGGGACAGGTGAGGCTTGACCTGAGTTCTAGATTGGGTTGCAATAGAACCTCTAAAAATTTGTATTTAATACATACAAATAAAAATAAATAAAGAGATAAAGATATATTATATGATATATATATATATATATATATATAAAATGAATAAATACTTTTTTTTTTTATTAAAATAGATTTTATCAATTAAAAATGACTAAATAAATAGCATGCATTGCATATTTAAGTTTTGCCATTGTAGTTTTGTTCCAAAGACACTTTTATATGGTCCATATGGTCTGAAGTGAGTATTTAATTTAACAATGTGGTTTGTACATCAACTGGAAGACCTGGCCATACTTTTAGCATAGTAGACAGGTGCTGTAATGATGCATTGTGAACACAGATAACCAGCAATAAAAGTGTGGCTGAATATAACCCTGCCTGATGGTGTCTTCATCGTTGTGATTATTTCAACAGCAAGGACCGAAGAGCTTCTAATTAGAGCTGTGCTAATTGTAACACACACACACACACACACACACACACACACACACACACGTGTGTGTGTGGTCTAGTGCAGCGTCTCGCCTCTGACAGGGTGCTGAGGGGTTTTAGGGGGGGGAAGCTACTTCTAGTTATCAGATCTTGTTTACTTATTGCTACAAGCTGTGGTTTCACATCGTGCTCACTGTCACACCGGTTCCAAACCTCACCTCCCCTCATAGCTCCTTTTATATCTCTCTCTCTCTCTCTCTCTCTCTCTCTCTCGCTCTCTCTCTCTCTGCCGTTAGCCTAGCCTCTTCCACACACACACCCTCCCTGTCACTCACGGTGTATAACCCGCTCCCCGTTGTGTTCCTCAGATGCCACCCATGATGCCTGGGATGATGATGCCTCCTCGCATGCCCGTGGCGGGGACAATGCAGCCCACGGGACCGGTAACCCACTCTCCTCCTTCTTCTTCTTCTTCTTTGTCGCGCCTCACCGCTTTTATACTGTTTTTTACACTTGTAAAAATAGTTTTTTGTGACAAACATTTTTTAAAAGCATTTCACACGTTCACAACAGCCTAACACATGCCGGGGTAGTGACGCTAATCTTAGCTCTGGGGATGAGGGGGGGGAGAGAAAGACATCATACACACACACGCATTTTGAGGATCATATTTTTTTTTTTTTTACAAACAAATGTCTCGAGCTCGTCCTGAGCGGTACAGTGAGTTGTACCTGTCCTCTGTGTGGTGTCAGCAGGTCTGAATCTCGACACGTCCTTTGGTTCAACACTGAGTAATTGCCTCATATTTGACATCAAGCGATCCTCTGCCATCCTAGTCTTCCATGGCATGTGGCTAACCCTAGATACATCGTGAATATCCCGGCTAGTGCCGTCGTTAGAGTTGGTACGTTAGATTTTTTAATTAAACATTTTAATTAAGTATTTTATTAGAAGGCCTGTGTAACCAGAGTCAAAAATACCTGCAGTTGTCTTTCCGGAAGAGCGGTCCTTCTATTACAAATATACAACAAAGATTCGATAAAGATTGATACAACAATTTTGCGCAGCATGCACAGAAAGACGTCATGTTAAACGCTCACAGAAGACGACAGAAGTAAAAAGTAAATGATTTTCTTGTAAACACTGCCGACAAAAATATAACCACACGGACATCCGTGCACACACATACATTGCCAATCTCATTTAAGTTAGTAAATCGGCTTGTGATATCCACGGATATGACATTTTTTTATTGTGATAACAGTTTTGATCCTATTGGCCTCCTATTTTTCCAAATACCTTTATATAGAGTGGGAGTACATGGGGTGGTAATTTGGAAAGGAATTAAAGCAAATGAAACCAAGAACAAAATAAATATTACTCATATGTCAGCGAGGTTTAATTCTGTGTACTTGTGAAGTCCATATTTTTACGTGATTATTATTGTCCTTGTTTCCACAGCCCGGAGTGGAGTCTTCAGGTAAGGCCTTTAAGATTTGATTGCAAACCTCAACCTCGGTCATGGTTTGTACTTCAGCCTACGTATTGATTCATGTGCTTCTCCTCCCTGTAGCAGTAGCAGCCACGGGCACCGCTGTAAGTCAGACCAAGATTCATTATTTACTTTCCCCCTCTCTCCCCGCATTACCTCCCTCTTCCCCTCGCCGCATTCCCTCCCTCTCCCCCCGCATTACCTCCCTCTCCTGCATTACCTCCCTCTTTCCCCGCATTACCTCCCTCTCCCCCCCTGCATTACCTCCTCTCCCCCCGCATTACATCCCTCTCCCCCCCCCCTCCCCCCGCATTACCTCAGTGATTCACAGTAGGATTCTTCTGCATAATTCATAACATTACATTCTGCACTTTTAAATGCTGGCTTTCCTCTTCGTTGTAGTAGTAAAACCTATTTTTGGTTGTTTTCTTGTGCTGCAGAGTGCCACAAACGGTACCCCTCCAGAGGACCAACCAAAGAAGGTAAATATAATCAAATATAATCATTAGACAATTTATGTAGACAAAGGAAAGGTGGGAAAGAACATGGCAACTATTTACAGGCTTCATTCAAGGCTTAAAGAATGCATGGCAGATCATTTGAAACCCATTCATTAAAGCAGGGGTTTGTCCCATGGGAGTCCTTGTTGACATGTGGCAATGTAGGCATGTGCTGATCTATCTGCTGGCTGTGTCTTGTCTTGTCTAGAAATCTGTGTGGACGGAGCACAAGTCTCTGGACGCAAAGACGTACTACTACAATACAGAGACCAAGCAGTCCACCTGGGAGAAACCAGACGATCTGAAGTCTCCTGCTGAGGTAATTATATATACTGCATCGTACTAGGCCTGGGGAAGAATTCAATATCATTGGTTCTCATCTTTGAATGGTACTGTGGTCCTCATAAAATGAAGAAGTCATCTTATCTTAAATGATGCCCGGTTTCATTCATCGTATGAATGAATATATGAAATGATCAAATATGAGCTTTGCAGCATCTCTGGGAAAGCAAAAATAATTTTAGTCTGATATACCATGCTTTGAATTCCCCTATGCTTTATTTTTAATGGTATTTTGAATTCATAAGCATATTGTGATATATTCTTATATTGTGGGGCGGCAGTAGCTCAGGAGGTAAGAGCAGTTGTCTGGCAACAGGAAGGTTGCTGGTTCGATACCCGGGCTCCTCCTAGCTAAGTGTGGAGGTGTCCCTGACACCACCTAACCCTAACTGCTCATGACGTGTTGGTTGTTACCTTGCATGGTTGGCACCGCCATCAGTGTATGAATGGGTGAATGTGAGGCAATACTGTAAAGCTCTTTGGATAAAAGCACTTCATAAATGCAATCCATTTACCATTTATGTATGAATTTTTATGACACTCGGTTCTGCTCTTGATCCTTGAGCCAAACTGGTCTACATACAAGTCCTCACATTTCCTCCTGCTTCCCCCTCCCCACTCAGCAAATGCTGTCCAAGTGTCCGTGGAAAGAGTACAAGTCAGACACGGGCAAGCCGTACTACTACAACTCCCAGACGAAGGAGTCCAGATGGACCAAACCCAAGGAGCTGGAGGACCTGGAAGGTAATAATCTGCTGCTGTTGCTTTTGCTGTTGCTGCTGTTCTCACAGCAACATTAGTAGTCATCTTCTCCTGTTGGTGGTGGTGGTGGTGGCAGCACATGAATAGTTAGTGTGTTGTGCTGCTCCGGCTGGGCCACCACCGAGCCTTTAACAGCCAAGATCAGTGGCTCGACGACGTTATGTTGCACATAATCACGCCGCACGCATTTAAAAGGGAAATTGGACGAGGGCCATGATTAGACAAACACAGTAACGTGCTTTGGCGCTTTCTATCAACGTGCCGCGCTTTGAAATGGAACACGTCCACTAATAACCATTTTCCTTTGTCTCTTCCAGCGATGATCAAAGCGGAGGAGAACGGGTAAGGGCTTCCTGTTTACCTTTGGCTACCTGCGCCATTTTCCCCCACACCGGCTCATTAGCAGCCAAAACACAGACCTTTTTGAAGAAGAGATGAAAGTCGGCCATTTCTTTTCCTTTTTTGCATCCGGCGGATCAAAGACCCACCAAAAAATTTTGTTCTTCCCCGATATTTATGTTCCCGCTGAAAAGGAGGAGGCTGTCGATCATAATTGATCCATTTTGCAGGACGGTGGAGGCGGCCGCCCCCGGCAACGCCCCGGCAACCGCCCCGCAGGCCGACCCCGCCACCGCTGCCGTGGCAACCATGGCCATGGAGGCGGAGCCTGCGGTAGTGCGCAGCACCGAGGAGCCGATGTCCCTTGTGGCCGCCACCGAGGTCACCCCCGTCGCTGCCGCCCACGGACGCACCTGTGGCCTCCACCGAGACCCCCGTCGCCTTGGAAACCACCGACAGGTAACACTGTTGCGTGTGTGCGCATGTGTGTGTGCATGTGCCCGTGCGTGCGTGTGTGTGTGCTTTCTGGGTTCTGGTACTCAGCTGTACTTGCGGTGTGACATAATTTAGCATGGACACACACGAGATGTCTGTGAAGCTCACAAGCTTCCATTATCACACACACACAGGTTCACCCCTTTACACACTAGCCTGCCTGACACGCACATCTTCGAGTATACGTGTCGTTAACAATCATTCTACTTATTCCATCTGTCAAATGCACGTGTTTAGGCTAGATAATGTCTTCATTGAATTAAAAAACAACTCGGGACACTTTGTTCCCCAACGAGTAGAAAGGTTTTCTTGTGACTTATTGACATATTGTATTTCTGTGACGCGTGTATATTTATCTTATTTCTGCAATCGGCGATTATGAAAGTCCCCAGGCTGCTGCTGCTTTGATGATGACCTTTGCCCCGGGTGGGATCAAAAAACGAGTCATCCAACTACAACCAAGCCACAGACTTACATACGGTGTAACTTCTTGGCCACCGTGTGGCGCTGTGTACAGCAGCAGCAGCCACTATCTTCCTTGGCTAGGGTCTCGCAGGACGTTTGCATACTCTTTGCATGAAGTCTCTGTCTTTGGCCAAACCCTGGCTATAAGACAACCACCACAACATCAACAAGTCCGTCCAATTGTCAGGCATCATCAGTCACTCTCGCTCCCCAATGATCGCCATCATCATCTTCTTGAGGCCGTAATCGTATGTAAATATACACAATGCGCGTAGAAAACTTTTGTTTGAATCCTTCCCCAGTTCCGAGGTGCCCAAGGAGGAGCGACCAGAGCTCCAGAAGAAGACCTACAAGTGGACCACCAAGGAGGAGGCCAAGCAGGCCTTCAAGGAGCTGCTGAAGGAGAAGGTACAGCAGTGTCTTGTCACAGGGGATTAGCGATGTCGCTAAGTGGGTCAGAGGCTGTTGGCCGAGGCAGGCTGGCTGAACGCAGGCTGTAGGCAGGCAGGCCCTCTCTAGGCCGTGTGGGCTGTGTGTGTGCAGCTAATTGCTGCTACTAACTAGAAATGTAGCAACGATTTACCCTGAAACATTGCGCTAGGCCAAAATGGAAAAAAATGATTCAATTAAGCATATGCATGTATGGGCAATCGTTTGATTATTGATGGTTGAATTGGATGCATTACGGTGGTGTGCTGGTCTTATAGACTGTTTAAACCCGGGTTAGCCCAATTAGTGTGATCATCATAACGATGTACAATTGATGTAACCTCAATTGGATTATTAAAGCACAGAATTCAGAACCATCTGTCATATATTGTACATTAAATATTGTGTTAATGTCGGGTTCATCATGATTATTTATTCTTTACAGTGTAGCGTTGCTCTTCTCATTTTAATATAGTTAATCTGGATTCAGTGGAACACCTCAGACCACTAATGGGATCAAGGCTCCGTTCACACTGCAAGTCTCTCGTGCTCAATTCGGATTTGATGCTCGGATAAAAAATTATATATATTTTTTATGTGCCAAACATCAGATTTCAGTGTGAACGGTCCCGCACGCGCAGCAGATCAATTACAAAGACTTTGAGCACGGATTAGCGAACAAAGAGTTATGAGTTGTGCTGGAAACCAAGGAAAGGAAATGAAAGGAAACCAAAACATTTGTGGGCAGGTGATGAGCAGGGATGAGGAGTAAGGGAGACAGATTTGTAATTCTGGCTTTTTGTGTCACGATTGTTGCTACTCACTGTCCGCCCCTCCACTGACAACCTCCATCACAGCTGTCCTCCATGTTTGCATTCACCGAGGGACTCCTGCCAGCCGCAGTGACGTTGACGGCTGTTGATCGAGAGTGACGGAAAAGTCGCATGAATTCCCATTCGATTCCTCTCAGACTCGGGAGGTCACATCCAACCTGAATCCAATTTGGGAGCACATATGGAAGTTGGCTCAAATCAGAATTGAAACGAATCACGATGATTCCATCATGTGATTTCTGCTGTTCAACCATTCTTGGTCACTAACTTGGCGGTTGAAATTAGGCCTAACATTTACATTTAAGGCATTTGGCAGACACTTTCATCCAAAGCGACTTACAATAAATGCCACTAACATGGCACACTGAAAACCAACTGGGCGATGTTTTTGTTTTTTTTTTGTGTAAAACCACAAATTCTCCAGAATTTCCTTTACTTCTTGTCACGGCCAGTTGAGGTGTGCGCAAAAAGGTGCAGGCACAGGTGAAGCAACAGTCGGGTCATCATCTCATCTGATGACGTGTGTTTACTCCAGTTGGGGTCTGTGATCTAATCCCTGACCCACCAGTCACTCCACCCCTCCCTCCCTCCACGGTTAATTCTGCACTCCCGTGGACACTGCGCTTCGCACACTCGCCACCAGTTGGTCAGCCGTCGATGGCCGTGTTTGTGTCTATATTTAGCCCTTACCCCGCCCCTTTTTTTTTTATTTATTTTTTTTTTTAACAAATTTGTATTCATTCTCTGGGGAGAATGCTCACTGCTTCTCTGAGAGATCTTAATGCCTCTGCCTCCGTGATTCTTGTTAATGGATCAAAAGTGAGGGATTAAGACAGTCAGAGAAAGAAAGGGAGAGGGGGGGCGGGGGGCGTACAGATAGAGATGGAGATGGCGAGGGAGGCATGACTCACCGAGTTGGTGTGAGTGACAGCTGACAAGGCAAGCGTTGGCGGTACCCCCCCCCCCCTCCCTCCCTCAGGACACTTGAGGGAAAAGGCCATTTGCATAAGTTTTAATACGTGCCGCCTCAATTACTACTATCACCTCTCCACCACAGTCCTCTTAATTCGGCATCCATTCATAATCATGATAAACACGCGTCTGCTCGCAGGAAGAGCCCGCCCGCCTCTCCCCCACCCCTCCCTCCCTCCCCTCCATCCTCCCGCAGGTGCACCACACTCAACACGTAGCATGTTGTGTTGTCTCTATGTGGGGGGTTGGGGGGGGGAAAGGGGGGCCCACCTCTGATGCCCGTAATGTATTCCGTTGACTAATTGTGTGTGTGTGTGCGTGCGCCGAGTCATGTGTGGGGCGGGCGGGGTATCGTCCTCATTTTACCCTCTTGATTGTGAGTTCCTCTCTCTCTCTGCTGTGATTTCCAGGGCGTGTCTTCAAACTCCTCCTGGGAGCAAGCGATGAAAATGATCATCAACGACCCTCGCTACAGGTCAGCCCTCCGCTAACGTGTCATCACCATGTGTTTTATTATGTTCATAAATACTCAAACCCATATGGTCCACCACACGTCAAACACAACAACACAAATGTGTTTTCTTCTCCCCGGCGATTCTATTATATGCTATTCTAGTGCCCTGCCCAAGCTGAGCGAGAAGAAGCAAGCGTTCAATGCTTACAAGGTCCAGACGGAGAAGGAGGAGAAGGAGGAGGCTAGAATCAAGTACAAGGAGTCCAAAGAGACCTACCAGAGGTTCCTGGAGAACCATGAGAAGATGACCTCCACCACCAGATACAAGTATGTTGTAGGCTTGGCCTAGGGCTGGGCAATATATCAATATTATATCTATCATGATATGAGACCAGATATCGTCTTTGATTGTGGATAGCGTAATGTCGTGATATGGCATAATTGGTGTCTTTTCCTGGTTTTAACGGTTGCATTGTCATAAAGTGATGTCGTTAGCGGTTCTGTTGTTTGCAGCATGTAAGTGAAATATTTCATTCACACAGTAGAATAGAAAATAGGCTCTACCATACCATGTGGTTATTTTATTCATTGAATTACCAGAAATCATCTATATCGGGATAGAAGAAGGCCAGTCCTCGGATGGCCACTGTTATATGTAATTTATTGATACAGTGTAATCCGCTTATAGTGATCACGTTTGTCCGGGTCAAAATGATTACTATAACCGAAATCTTCTAATTTTCTTTATTTTTTATGCAGATTACCATCCAATTGACATTTGTATATATAATACATTAATACATGTATAAAGTAATGAAACGGACAGCTTTGTTATTTACTGGATTTTATTACAGCAAGTTAACTGAAAAATATTGTACACTACAGTACGTACATTAACGTTACAGTACAGCTGTTTGAAACGCGATTCAAATAGCAAATTAAATTACAGCATTGCACTGTGTAGCTATAAATCAAATACACTGCAGTAGGCTACTGTATATGAAAAAACTGTACTGTATAACTTACAGTAGTTCCACATATAATTAGGCTATAATTTAAAGCTGTATATTGTGCCGAATAAGCCAACAGTGCAAATACTGTAGCCGCAGCTTGGCGGTTTCAGTGCGTAAACCCGTAACACAGTCAAAACTCGTAACAGAGCTGGGAAAAAAACGGTAGTCTCTGGGAAAAAAATCTTAGTAAAAAAATAAATACTGCAACACTAAGAAAAGCGTGAGCCGCTATAAATGACCGTAATTTATTAATTTCTCCCACATATGTTATGTATAATAGGACCCAAAATGATCACTATAAGCGGACTGCTTGATCGCTTTAAGTGAATTATTTAAACAGTGTATTTGTATAGGAACGATTCCGTATATGTCCTTATGATCCGAGTCTTCATCGATGGCACTATCAAGACTTTTCTATTATTTGGATGCATGGACATTCTCCCCCCCACCCCTATAAGAAATTAACTTGAGCTTTTCTTTGGCTTTACTGAAATGTAGCATTAGCGCCATCCTAGCAGCGAGCAACAAATTGACCAAACAAGAAACGAAGAAAGAAGGTTTAGTCTAGTTTCGTTTATTTTGATGCCGGTTGGCAGGCAATTCGATTGAATCCAAAAACTTTATTCGGCAATCGATGTACAATACAGTAGACACCCGGCATTGCCGTGATTCCTGTGTCTCTCCTGTGTTTCCTGTGTTGTACGCCGCTAGTCTCTATACTAGCAGCAGTATCAATAAGCTCGGTACCTTATGGATTTTCGGGTTGATTACACATTTGGAACCGGGGTCCTTTTAGAACCGGGTCTCTCTGTGTGCCATTGATCAGTTCTCCCGTAGTTCTCCGTACCGTCGATACGGTTCTGCAGATAATATAATCAATAACGATGAGAGAAGGGGGTCAGGACATCGGTCCAGCTGCACAGAGCCCGTAGCGCTGTGGGGCTGGCTGACATCTGCTTGCTACAGCACACATATCTCTCTCTCTCCTTCCTTCATATCTTCTTTTCATATCAAACCTTTTTAATCTCCATCAGAGGGGGGCAACAACACTAAAGAATCATTGTTGCCCCTCATGGTCACCCTCCTCATGAGTTTCGACACGCCTATGTGCTCCTGACATGGGATCATGGGTCCTACAATGGAGTTTATTCATGCGTTGCGTTTGACTTGACCGCTTTCACAAATTGTCTCCCTCCACACCCCCACCCTCCCCCCCCGACCACCAACTCCCCTGTTGCACTGCACTCCACAGAACAGGACAGTGCTGGGGGAGATGTCTGGAGTATATTTTTATTTTATATATCAGCACAGATAATATAGTGCGCTGTCGTAGTGGACCAGCAGACCAGCGCTTGATCTGATCTGACCGAGCGACCAACTGGGTGGGGTTGGGTGGTGGGGGTGGGGGGAAGAGAGAGGGAGAGAGAGAGAGAGAGAGAGATGACCTTGACAACCGCCCGCCCGCCCAGCCTGGTTTCTGGAACCCCCAACTGGCGCCAGGGGGCGGGGTTGTCGTGGGGTTATATTCTTGGATTGAACACAACGCACAACAGGCGGCAATGGCCGTGACAGCACGTCTGGCTCCGACTGTGTGAGCGTTGTGTGTCTGTGCGGCACACCACACCGTGTGTGTGTCTGCGTGTACACGGGAAGGATTGGGTTTTTGTCCGTCTGTCTGGTCATGAAATTTAAATAGACGGAACCAAAAGTACAGACAGACGTACGTTTTGTTGGACGCCCATCATGGCGCACATCTATGTCCCCTTAGGATTATTTTAAACGTAGGCGTTGTTCCACTGAAATCCTCATTGGGTCATCATCATGGGACGAGGCCTTATGGAACACCACTGCCCTCTTGTGGCCAAAACCGTTCCCTCCCTCCCATTCACCCTCTGTGTGTGTGTGTGTGTGTGTGTCACCTCAGGAAAGCTGAGCAGATGTTCAGCGACCAGGAGGTGTGGAGCTGCGTCCCGGAGCGAGACCGTCTGGAGATCTACGAGGACGTGCTCTTCTACCTGGCCAAGAAAGAGAAGGTCCCGCCCCCTTCTTCCTGTGTTGTTTCTTCACTTCATCAATTCCACCTTTATTTAAAATTCCAGAGGGATACCAAACAAATGACAATCTGTCAAAGGAGACCTATATTATACCACCAATGGTCGGGGCGTGATTAGCCATTCAAAGCGGTTTTAAAAACCAGTGTCATCTCCTTTTTTGTGGGAGTGTCAACCCGAAAGTATGCTGGATAGATCAGCCTCCCAGCCTACCCAGTGGACTGTAGCAACTGGTAGGCTGATCTACAAGTGTACACTTGTGATGTCGGATGGCAGAATCACTTATGGTGGTATAATAGGAGTCCTTTAAAACTACTCCAGGCAGATATGGGAAGGGTTATGAAGTATTTTCCTAAACTGTCCAAAATGTATAAACGTATTAAGTTATAAATAGGCTCTCCTTCTCTTTATTTAGTCAAAGCTCCTAGCATGAAGCTCAGTTCTTTTTTTTGCTTTCAAAATCATTTGGAATTACGAGTGTTTAAAGCCTAGAGCATATGAAGCGTGAGATTTTGTTCATAAAGAAATGGAATCATATTGTTTTAAGCACACATAGCGTGAAAGTAGTGGGGCTGTATTTTGTTAGTCTATTGACACCGAACTTCGTGGACTTTGTTGAAGCAACATTATGTAGCATGTAGCTGCCGACACTGCCTTAAAACTTAAGACTTAAAACCCATCTACCCACTTCTGGCTTAATCTAGAGAGTAAATTGTCATGAGTTGAGTCATCCAGAGGAACTTACAATCAGTACATTTGCTGAAAGAGACATCAATATATCACTGTGGTACATAAAGATAAGACTAGAACAGGTTTCAAGCACAATAGAACGATTTTCATAATTGCCTGCATAGTAGCTGGGATAAGAGCAGAAGTGCAATTCTGAGTGCATTACTTAAATGGTAAATGGATGGCATTTATATAGCACTTTACAATATTGCCTCACATTCACCCATTTATACACCGACGGTGGTGTCAACCATGCAAGGTAACAACCAACACGTCAGGAGCAGTTAGGGTTAGGTGGTGTCTTGCTCAGGGACACCTCGACACTTAGCTAGGAGGCGGAGCCCGGGGATCGAACCAGCAACCTTCCAGTTGCCAGACAACCGCTTTTACCTCCTGAGCTACTGTGGTCCCAAGTGGAGGGGGATCTGTCTGCTGATGATAATGTGTGTGTGCCTACAGGAGCAAGCCAAGCAGCTGAGGAAGAGGAACTGGGAGGCGCTGAAGAACATCCTGGACAACATGGCCAACGTCACGTACCGCACCACCTGGTCCGAGGCCCAGCAGTACCTGCTGGACAACCCCACCTTCGCCGAGGACGAGGAGCTGCAGAGTAGGGCCCGTATACACACACACACACACACACACACACACACACACACTAGAGTGAGATCAGTAGTCTTTTAATCTTTCAACAGATTTAGAATTGGAGTATATTATCGTAACCTGAAAAAACCTTTGTTTACTCATTTTTGGGAATTAGGGAATCAGTTAGGGTTAGGTGGCGACACTTAGCTAGGCGGAGCATGGGGATCGAACCAGCAAGCTTTCAGTTGCCAGACAACCACTCTTATCTCTTGAGATACTGCCGTCCACTAGTGTCCAGTGCTTGCCCTTACTGTTACCTCCTCCTCCGCCCTCCACCGGCAGACATGGACAAGGAGGACGCGCTGATCTGCTTCGAGGAGCACATCCGGGCGCTGGAGAAGGAGGAGGACGAGGACAAGCAGAAGACGATGCTCCGGGAGAGGAGACGGCAACGCAAGAACCGGGAGTCCTTCCAGGTGACCTGTCTGTCTGTCTGCCTGCCTGTCGGTCAGAGCATCCGGGACACCAGGATGAGCGCATGACATGAAACTGTAGGCTTATGAAAAGCGATGTGTCTTCCGCGCAGGAATAATACCGGCACTTGAATAGTCAGCAATAGTGTATTTCCCCCAATGTGTTATTTTGTGGTTAGCATTCCCCACAATACAGTACATCTCTAATACTGTCCGCCATATTTATTGATGATCTCTCTCTCTCTGTGTGTTTGATTAGAAATTTCTGGACGAGCTTCACGACCACGGCCAGCTGCACTCCATGTCCGCCTGGATGGAGATGTACCCCACCGTCAGCTCCGACATCCGATTCGCCAACATGCTGGGCCAGCCGGGTAGGGGTACGCCCCGTACACACACACACGGACACACACACACGGACTGACTCACTCACACACACTCACTCACTCACTCACACTCTCGCTCTCTCTCTCGCTCTCTCGCTCTCTGGTCTGAGAAGAGTCTCTCGTGTGCATGCAGAACACTTCCTTCTCCTAACATAATTTCCTTGTGAGCGCCCAGACCTCACCAGCATTGACTTAACTTGCATTCTCTTTTCATTTCACGTTGGGGTAAACTAATCCTCCTAATCTGTTTTCAAAAACCCCAAACTTGTAATTTTGCCTGTGAAACTTTAACATGCGTATATTTTCTGTCTCTCTCTTCCAACCTCAGGCTCCACCCCCCTGGACCTGTTTAAGTTTTACGTGGAGGACCTGAAGGCCCGTTACCACGACGAGAAGAGAATCATCAAAGACATACTCAAGGTGCGTACATTTTGTCTTTTATATCCACGGAGGGATGCTCCAAAGTCCAATAACCACACTCGTAGGTGTAGGCCTTAGTTCAGCATGTAAACTGAGGCCAGCAGCGCAGGAGGTAAGAGCGGTTGTCTGGCAACAGGAAGGTTGCTGGTTCAATCCCCGGGCTCCCCCTCCTAGCTAAGTGTGGAGGTGTCCCTGAGCAAGACACCACCTAACCCTAACTGCTCCTGACGTGTTGGTTGTTACCTTGCATGGTTGACACCGCCGGCGGTGTATGAATGGGTGAATGTGAGGCAACTGTAAAGTTCTTTGGATAAAAGTGATATATAAATCATCAATTTACTATTTATGTACCCGCCTCCTCACACACAAGAAGCTGCGCTGTCTTCCCAAACTTGACTTTGATTGATTGATGGATTGATGAATCGAGACAATCGATTCCTTCTCACCGTTTCTGCTCATTGTCGACTCCCCTTCCAGGACAAGAGCTTCCTGGTGGAGGTGAACACCACCTTCGAGGACTTTGGCTCCGTCATCAGCTCGGACAAGAGGGCCACCACCCTGGATGCGGGCAACATTAAGCTGGCGTTCAACAGCGTAAGACATGCAGTTACATTGTTATTTTTGGAGCCTTGTATGATCAACATGGGTGTCTGGTGGGTCCTGACTCCGACTCCTCCTCCTGCAGCTGCTGGAGAAGGCGGAGGCCCGGGAGAGGGAGCGGGAGAAGGAGGAGGCGAGGAAGATGAAGAGGAAGGAGGCGGCGTTCAAGAGCATGCTGAAGCAGGCCACGCCCCCGCTGGAACCCGAGGCCACCTGGGAGACGGTACGTCTCAACGTAGAAATGTTGACAAATAATATTGGTAACGGATGTTTTGGTGAAGCCAGGAGAGACAGGGTTTTGGTCTGGGTGACCATAACTTTAAACTTCGGTATTTAAAAACATGTTTCATAAATGTATAGAAAAGTACTAATGTATATATTTGTGGTGAACCTTTTTAGTTATTTCTTTAATAAAATGTTTTACCATTAATGATAGTAGATTGATAGATGATAGATTGCGTAAAAAAAACAAAAACGACTTTCTTTTATCCTTCAATCAGGATACTATGACATTTCTAACATGTATTCCCCAGAGTTCATTCTGCTTAGTTGGGTGAAGTAACCCGTCCCTTCCCTGTTCCCTGTTCCCTCAGGTCCGAGAGCGCTTCCTCAAAGAGTCTGTGTTTGAGGACGTGACTCTGGAGTCGGAGAGGAAGCGAATATTCAAGGACTTCATGCACGTGTTGGAGGTGAGGCTCAGTGGCGCCCCCGTCTAGTTGCAGTCGATGATGCAGCTCATTCTTATTATTATTCTTAACGGAGTTCACTCAACGTTTTATTGTTTTTTGTTTGGTTTCTCACCAGCATGAATGTCAACATCATCACTCAAAGACGAAGAAACACTCGAAGAAGTCGAAGAAGCATCACAGAAAGCGTTCCCGCTCTCGATCGGTACGTTGGGCGTTTCCGTTTATCTTCTTGACGTTGTCCCAAGATGGCAGCCATCTGCTCGACGTAAGACTAAACTTGGTCGGCGGCCATCTTAATACTTGTTCTTCTTCTTCGGTGGTGGTGGTGGTGGTGTCGCTGGCGGCACTAGGGCTCCGAGTCGGAGGACGATGACTACCACAACAAGAAGAAGAAGAGGTCCCAGTCCAAGTCTCCGTCGGACCACTCCTCCAGCGGAGAGTCTGGTGAGCAGGGAGGGAGGGAGAAGGGGGGGGAGGGGCGGGGCTTGAGTGGGTGTGGTCCTCCCACCATACCACACCACATCACATCATACCGTACTATGTTTAACTGACCTGTTCCCTATCCCGGCCAACAGATAGAAGCTACAAGAAGTCCAAGAAACACAAGAAGAAGGGAAAGAAAAGGCGCCACAAGTCTGTAAGTAGGAAACTCAAGAATATTGGCTTTAAAGAGTAACTACTGATCACACACATATGTTGATAAAATGACAATACCACCCACACAGTTTTACGCAGCTGCGTGATTGTCCAAGAGGAAAAATGAAAAGCTCACCGTGTGTTCTCACGCAGGCTTCCGAGTCGGAGGGGGAGAAGAAGGGCATTCGGGAGAGGGACGGGAAACGGGACAAAGACCAGGAGAAGGACAAGGAAAATGACAAGTCCCGGGGGAAGAGCCACCAGGACACCAAACAGAAGTCTCCCAAGAGAAAGCCTGCCAAAGAGGAGGTCTGTCCCACACCTTGACCCCGACTCCCGGCCCCGATTCCTTACCCTGACTCCGACTCCTGGCCCCGACTCTGGGCCCCAACCCCCAGCTCCAGACCCTAGCTCCCGACCTTGACTCCGGTCCCTGACTCCCAACCTGACCAGAAATCCCGACACCTGACCTCAGACTCCCATCCCCGCCCCTGACTCCTGGCCCTAGGGTTAGAGTTATCTGACCACTGACCCCAACCATGACCCCAACCCTAGTGTTAGTTACCAGACCTCTAACCCCAAGCCCACGGTGGTTGTAGTATGTGATAGTGTTGACTACTATGGATCTCTAATCTGAGTCTTGCTCAGGGTGTTCCCTGACAGGTCATTCTGGGGCTGTGTTTCAGGAACCCGGTTCTGTCTACAAACGACTACAGAGTCTGCAGTAAACTGGTGTATTATGGGATGCCCAGTGCCCCACTGGTGTGCAGGCTGATTAGACCACTGACCACACACTCCACATAGGGGACCTCTGGGATCCCAGACCCAAGAACCAGAACAAGAAGCAACTTTTAAAACCTAACCTGAAAAAATATCCACTGTGCAGTAATTGGGTTTTGCACATTGATATATAAATAACTTGCAGAACTGTGATTAAACATTGCAAGGAATATATTGCATATATGAGGTTTTATATTAGTTTTATGTAACTATCTTTAGTACGCACAATGCACTGAACTATGCACGTTTACAAGCCATTACAGGCTTGTAATTGGACAGGTTAAAGGTCATCCTTTGTTGGGTTTAAAATAAACTAGAAGATAGAAGTCTCCACACCAGCGCGCTGTGGCTGTGTTTTAAGTAACCTGTGTGTGTGCGTGTGCGCAGGGAGGCTGGGACACCTCCGGCAGCGAGCTGAGCGAAGGGGAGCTGGAGAAGAGGAGGCGGACCTTACTGGAGCAGCTCGATGCCCCCTGATGCTATCTGGCTCCTCCCACCATCCCCCGCCATTGGCCATTTCCTTCTAAAAAAAAAAAATAAATACACAAAAAAAAACACCTCCCCATGCATTCCTCTTCCTCTTCCTCGTCCTCCTCCTCCTCCATGGTGACCAGAGTATGGCGCGCACCGAACGGAACTGTGCCGTTTCACGATTGTACGCCAATTCGCGCAACTTTGTTAACTTTTTGGTTTCTTTTTTTATAATAAAAAAAAAAGGAATGGTCTATGGTGGCGTTAAAAATAGCCTCATTGTTGCCTTGATTATGCTTTAGATTCAAATTTGTAGTTGTTCGTAGATGTACGTTTTTACTTTCCGTTAATATAGCGATGAATCTGAGTTCGTAGCTGTGGAAGCTTTTAACTTAACTTTTACTGTACATCTGCGTACTTATCAAACGGATTTTGAGAATTGGATAATGTGGATGAACTGTACATGTAATAAAAATGTTTCAATGGATGATGGCTCCTGAGTATCATTTGTTTTGTGTGACTGACCGTGATTAGCCATAACACAACATTTCATTTTATTTTCATGTGACTAAAATTGTCATTGTGACATCACAAGTGGTAGTGTCCACCCAGACGTATGCTGACTAGATGAGACTACCAGTGGACTGTGCCAAAAGCAGCATACATATGGGTGGACACTCCCACTTGTGATGTCACAATGACAATTTTAATTAGGGCTCGTCACAATTTAGGAAGCGTGTGGGCGGCAGTAGCTCAGGAGGTAAGAAGGTTGCTGGTTCGATCCCCATATATAAATGCAATCCATTTAACCGAACCAAAAAATGCAACAAGTAACCTATCAACTTTCACCTCCGACTCGGACCCGAGTCTACCGACCCACACGTGTGAATTATGGGTCGACCGATATGTTTGTTTTCTGGGCCGATACCGATTATTAGTAATTAGGGGTCGATAATCGGATCTGATATTCATCTTTTTTCCTATTATTGGAATCGCTATTTTGTATGATCTGATAATGCGCTCCTTGCGGCAAAATGCGCTCCTTGCAGGCGCTCTGGTGCAGTCGCCTCTCTCTGGCTCAATGTCCCGCCGGCAGCATTATTGATTGGCTGTACATTCACGGGTACTAAATAGCCAATCGGTCTGCACGTGTCTCGCACAAATACAGAGTACAGATTGGCTATTTTGTACCCGTGATGTAGAGCCAATCAATAATGCTGCCGGGGGGACATTGAGCCAGAGAGAGGCGACTGCACCAGAGCCGCCTGCAAGGAGCGCATTTATTATTTTTTTCATTTAATCGGCAATCAGATACGACAAAAATAACGATTCCAATAATCGGAAAAATGATGAATATCGGGCCTCGGTCGACCCCTCGTGTGAATACACACCTAAAAGTTTTGCGGGGTTGAGAAGTGGATTGGCCATAGAGGAGGTTCCTGTGCCGTGACTCAAAAACCAGCTTGAAGTTGGGGGAACAGTGTCGGTACTCACATGCTGGCGTGTGTATCCGGTCGGTATCAGCAAATCATTATAATAAGTGTTACATGCTAAATGTATGGGCCAACACCAAACCGACACTAAGCCAACGGTGGGCCGACACTAAACCGATACCAATCCGACACTAAAATGACACCAAACCGACACTAAACCAACGGTGGGCCGACACTAAACCGACACCAAACCTACACCGGGCCGACACCAAACCGACTCCTAGTCTGTAGACTGTAGGCCTACTAGACTGGTCCACTTCGAGCACTGCTAAAAAAAAAACTATTTGTGAAATCAAATTTAAAAAAAAACCAGAATGCATCCAATCAGTGTAAATATTTTATTTGATCATATTCATTAAGAATCTCACCTAACGTAAAAAAGGTTATTTTAAGTTTTTTTTATAGTCGCACGCAATGCCTAAAATACAATTTCTGCTGTAAAAAACCAAAAAACCAAAGACATGCCAGTATTATCCAGTCTTTATACAGAGATGAGGAGGTGAGAGGTCAGACAACGTCATGTATTGGCAGCACATGCTTTAGTGGCGTTACTGTTGATCCGGAGAGAAGAGAGGGAAGTAAAGTAAAGTGGCAGAATAAACAGATTCAGTGAATTTAAATTTGAGGTCCAAATTGAATAATGCAATATACACACACGTTGTGTATCCCATAGTGCTGGCTTGGTGTAGTTTTGTGACCGACTCGCTGTGCTAAAGTGACCCCAGGACCTCCACAAGGAGAAAATCAGGCCTTCACGGGAATCTCTACAATCATCTTTGTTAGGCTATTTATTGTTTTGGCTTTTAATTAAATATAGGAAAAATTAAAACAACTATAAGTTAATAACATTCAAATTGTATAGCACAGAGCGTTGTAAACTTTTTTTGTTTAAACAATATTTACAATATTAACCTCATGGTAAATATGAATTAGGAAGTAAAAAAAAGAAAAGGGAACAACAACAACAACAAAAATCACTTTCGTAGCAAAATATCTGTACATTTAGAAAACTTTGTGTATGGAGAGTTTGTTGCCATGACATCGACAAGGAGCCATCCACAATAACTGATCCCTGTGCCAAATGGAAAACATCACATGGAGAGAAAAACAAAAAAATAACATTGAGAGCTAAAATGAAAACCTTTTTAGTGGTTAAATACTATACAATAAAATTACAATAAGGATGTGGTTGCAGATGGTTGCATTGATTCCAAATGGTCCTTACTGGACTGATTTAAAAAAACAAAAAAAAAAAAAAAAAAAAAAAAAGTATTGCGATCCAGTTTTTTCGTTGTGTATCATTATAGATCACACAGGCTTCAGAGTCCTGCAGGTACCCTCTATGCCCCAAGCATATAGTCTCACTGTGTGGTGTGTTTATGTATTATTAACCCATGACACACACACACACACACACTTCTCAGCATCACTGCGATGGGACAGCCATAGCTCCACAGACACAGAACTAAACCCCTTCTGCCTGACTCTCCCTGCCAAAGAATTAGCCGTGAATGAGACGACATACACTCCATAGCATACAAATTCTGTGCAATATAAAGTTCACATTAAACTGGCCCCCCACCCCCCCCCCACCCCTATTTTCCAACAACTTCCAACAATATTCTTTTTGGAATAATTCAAAGTTATTGTGGCGTGGCGAAGATAAACTTCTACGATTTGGATCACTGCTTTAATCTCAACAGCTAATACTTTCACGAGGAACCATATTGGCAGGGAACAAAAAGAGAAAAAATATATATAAAGAATGAAAAGCCATTTTGTGGAAAAAAAAAAAAGAGGAATCCCGGGAGTCTTGGAATGTGGAATTCATTCCGGAATGCGTTCCATACGTTGTACCCACGTTGGACTCTTCTTCCCAGAATGCACTGCTCTGCTACATATCACCATGAAATCCAGTTTTCATAAAATCATAAAGGTAACGAGTTCAAGACCTTTGTGTGGCTTGAAATTACTTTTAACGAGAACGGGACGAAAATAAACCGATAAACAAAAACAAACGTAATGACATCGCATGATAAGTTCAGGCACTTTGCTAATTACTTTTCTTTTCAACATTACAGAGCCCTTTCTCTCTCTCTTTCTTTCTCGGTCGAACCCGAGCCCCCAGACCCAGCCCCAGTCCTTCATAATGAGAGTCTGCCGCCCCGCCAGAGTTGAACAATATAACATTGTTTTTTTCTTTTTTCTCTTTTATGTATATATTTACATATTTATCTCTGTTGGTTGCTAGGAAACTCAGCAGCATCCGCATCCTCTCAGCATCCGTCTTCTCGTCCTTTCTTCGCTCTCTCTAACTCTCTACATCTCTACACCATCGCACGTCCCTTTTCCCGCCCCCACCGTCTGCATCACTTGCTCGTTTCCCGCCTTCCCTCGTCACATGACCACCTCTGTGTTGTTGATTGGCCGCAGGCTCTGGTCGTCGAAGCGTCGGCGGCCGCTGCGGCGAACGCCATCAGCTCTTCTGTACGGCTGGTTCCTCAGATCTGGAGGGTGGGAGGTGAAGTGTGTGTAGTGGTGTGTGTGTGTGTGTGTGTGTGTGTGTTGGGGGGTGGTGGGTGGGGGGGGGGGTGAACAAAGCAGGGGTCAGACATGTTGTGAGGCCCCCCGGGGCCACCATCAGACAGCTGGCTTCCAGTCACACAAAGCAGCTTGTGTTTTAAACGCTGGGGGTTGACTTGTTTTTGGTTTGTTTGCCTCTTTGCCAAATGGAGTGAACATTTCAACCAAAGAGTGACAAAAAAAAGTAAGTATAATAAGTATTGTGAAGTAAAGTGTTGAACGGGAAAGAGAAATACTGTCACAAATAAAACAGTGAGGTGACTACACATCATGGTGGGGATGGAGGTGGGGATGGAGGGGGGGAGGGAGGGAGGGAGGGAGGAGAGGAGGGAGGGAGCATCATGTTGGGGAGGGAGGGAAGGAGGGGAGGAGAGGAGGGAAGTATAAAGAGGAAAATGCTTGCCAGGTTTGGGTCACATCCACCACTACAGATGAGTTCCTTACCCTTGAGTAGACAGTGGGAAATATAGTAATATTATTCTTCTTTAGGGCTGGATAATGAGAAGAAGAAAAAATGGAGGTTAAAATGAATATTACAAAAAAAAATAAAAGGTAAGAGACATGGCTACGTAGCGTCCCACGGCGCTGAGCTGAGCGGAAGCGTGGAGGATCTGGCGATCAAGCGAAGGAGGGAGGTGGGCGGGCCCAGGGCGTGATTAGGCCACTGGCCAATGAACTAACCCTGAACCAGAAGAGACGGGGGCGGGGGGGGGGCTTAAGAGAGGTGGCGAGCTGGAGGGAGGCTGTTAACTGGCACAGAGGACAGACGGCAAACTGAACGAGGAGGCAAAAAGCGTCTAAAACAAAATATTTTCCAATAGTTTTCTATGTTTTTAAGACTCAAGGCTGCTTTGCGGAGTGGGCGGACCAGCATGACAGAACAAAACAAAAACAACCCAGTTGTTATTTAAACACTCCTGTGCTGTTTAAATAACAAGGCGGGAGCAGCAACACCACGTCAAACATGAGCACGCATGCAACCGCCCAAATAAGCACCCAGCAGGATTCCAATATGGCCGCCACATAGGTGTGTATCGCCCGGCCGGCAGTGTGTGTGTGTGTGTGTGTGTGTGTGTGTGTGTGTGTGTTAGTCGACAAAACTAAAACCTGTGACTTTCAAAACATCCACTTCACCGTACGCAGAGGTACGCACACTTCATGCGTCACATGCTCGAGATTACGACCTTGTCAGGCTTCGCCGAGCCACCGAAAGTCATGTGACAGGAGGGTGACCCATCAGCAGGTGGCGGAGCGGAGCACAAGGCAAGAGGTGCTAGGAGGGGGGCGCAGAGTGGAGCACAGCAGGGGTGCATTGTGGGTAAAGGGCGGCGGCGGGGGAATTAGCATGCGAGACGTTAGTGGCGCCACAGCAGCAGCAGTGATGTTGTCACACAGTATTCATAGATGCAGAAGTTTAAAAGAAGTCCAATGTATCGTATTATATTCATAATATATAACACCAGAGGCGACAGCTCTGCATACATCACCACATTAGTCATAAAGAAAAAGCATATTATTGATTTAAAAAAGTGACAAAGTGGACAAGTGGTTAGAAACAGTTAGCATCTGAATGAACAGATGCGGTTATATAGCGTCACTATATATCTGGTATATAGGCTCTATATAACGGTATTGTAGAGCTACAGAAGTGTTATTCCATTCCCTGTCAGCAGGGGGCAGCAAACATCCTATTTGTGAAAGAAGTTCAATTAAAGAAAAAAAAAAAGACCAGTCATGGCCTGTGTGGGCGAGCTTGAGACCCCTCCTCTGTGACATTATGGTCTGCTGCGGCTCCTACGATATATTTATACGACGATGAATACATCTTTATGATTTTCACACACTTCATGCGTTTAAGGAGTGCCGGACTGTTAGCCCACCGCCTTGTCATGCCGAAAGGGGGGGGAGAGAAAAGAAAAACCAGCACACATGCATGCAATAACAAACACACACATTTTCAAACGCAGACACACACACTGCTAAACAGCACATGCACAGCCCACCGGCGAGGGAACGTCAAAAGGAAAAGGAAAGCGAGAGAGTGTGTGCGTGTGTGTGTGTGTGTGTGTGTGAGGAACCACACACACACGACAACAAGATGTTACGCAAACAAAGACAAGACAGATTGAAGGTTAACAAACACCCAACAAACTCAAAGAGAGAGCAAGCGGTTTGTTGTTGTTGTCGTAGCGGGCGACCTTGGAGCGGCAGCAGTAGTGGCGGGCGCTAGCGCGAGCGTTATACGAGCGCTAGTAATGGTGCTCCTCAGTGAGGGCTGACTCGCAGAAGAACCGCGAGCCCCGCTTGGCGGTGCGCGCCGTGAACGGCACCGTCTTCAGCACTGCGTTGACGAGGAAGAGGAGGGTGGAGGGTGGAGGTGGGAGAGGAGGAGGGAGGGGACAGCCACAGGAGACACAAGAAAGCATGAGACGAAGCAGCGTCCTACACAGCAGGGTTTTTTTTTAGCAACGCTGGTTAATAAATACCCAAACAACAATGACAATAAACAACAACAAAAGCGTCGGCGAGCAACAGATCCACATTCTAGAATTCTACCGCTGCAACATTCCAAACAGAAACTGCATTCTACAAGTTTCTGTTTGTCTGCAGCTAGAGGGAGGAAACTAAACTCACATATAACTCTATAATAGTACTTTATAGTATTCCCCAAAGGGGTACACAGAACAGTTTAGCAGTTAAATAGTTACTCTTTCTTTTTTTAAATCAAAGTGTTAGTGTTAATGGAAAAAGCCAAATCTTTACACATTACTGTGAGGCGTTTTCCTCTGTCAATAACAAAAGTAGATGTTGAACATGTATCCATTATGGTATGTACTGTATATTTGATACTCCACAACAATCATTTGTAAATATATACACATTCAACATCGACAGGACCGTCCACAGGTCCATGTGGATTTTGAACAAGGTCTTTACAGTTAGTCTAGTCAGTGTAATAGAAGTCTAACCTACGCTTACAACAAGTTAATTATTGGTTAATATTCCCGTCCAAACCCGGGAATCTCCAACGTTGTGTAACACACAGAACTTTAAACACCAAACCACAAGCAGATATTGTTATTAGCGATGCTTAGGCCTACAAGCACACCGTTTTAGTGGGCTCAGAACGCGAGGGCTGGATTAGCTGGGCTCGTAAACGCATGTTTGCACATGACGATACGTGTTAAAAAGAAAGAACGTTTCTTTCGTTAGTTGGCCGAGAATCCCAGAGTTAATCACTGAATGGTGAACACAAGAGAGAACCTGCATGCACTCAACCCAGAGAGAGAGACAGAGAGACAGAGAGAGAGAGAGAGAGAGAGAAAGACAGAATGAGAGCGAGAGAGAGAGACAGTGAGAGAGAGAGACAGAATGAGAGAGAGAGAGACAGAATGAGAGAGAGACAGAAAGGGGAGGAGCCCCGGGTGGGAGGCGGGGCCAGGTGAGCGTACCTGTGATGATGTCCTCGATGGCTCCATCTTTGCCCTCGTAGACGTGTCTGCTGTCCTTCACCTGCTTCCTCCGCAGCTCCTGGATCAGCTCCTGCTGCTGACGCTTGTTCTTAGAGGGAGACTACACACACACACGTAACACACACACACACACACATATATTGTATTGTAATCAGGGCAGCATTGTAAAAGAGAGCTTGCTCTCAATTGTCTTCCCTGAATAAATAAAGGTTTCAATCAATATACAACATAAACACAGACAATAACATGAGTCATGTCCACTAATCCTCTAGAGTGTGTGTACTTGAGTGTCACTTTGTCACTTTGTACCATCCTTGTTACGTACTATAATACTAATTGTTCAGGGTTGTTTTAGAATTTATGTTTAAAAGAATACTGTACTTACTAGGTACTACTATTAATATTTTAGAGTTGTTTTAGAATTTATGTTTAGAAGAATACTGCAGGAGTGAATTGGGAGTAAGCATTCCATTGTACTTGTCACATATGGCAAGAAAGGAATCTTGAATCTTGTGTGCGTATGTGTATGTGCATGTGTGTGTGTGTACCTTCTGGTCCTGCACCATCATGGCCTCCTGCTCCAACAGTTTCTCCATCAGTATTTGCTCCTGCCTCTTCCTGTGTTCGTTGTCTTCCTCTGCTTCTGTGTACACAAACAAACACACACACACAAGATTCAAGAAGTTTAAGATTCAAGAAGTTTGATTCAAACACACACAAGCACACCAACAAACAAACACACAAACAATGCAATGTGTGACGTGGTGGGGACAGGTGTGTGTGTGTGTGTGTGTGATGATGATGATGAAGGCAGCTCACCCTGTAGGCCCTCACGAAGCGAACGAACACGGGGAAGAACACCGAGGGGGGCGTGGTCTTGCCGTTCTCACCGAAGAACTTCACCACCTCGTCAAATGCGTCCTTCCAGGGGAAAAAAGGAAAACACTTAAACTGTCAATCACTCATCTGACCGTTGAACGTAACACACACAACGGCGTCGGACGACACACACGTCAGGACCCCAAACCCTGCCTAACCCCAAAACAATCTCTAACCCCAAAACAAACCCTAAACCAAACCCTAAACCTAAAACCAATCCCTAACCCCAAAACCTAACCTAACCCCAAACCAAACCTAACCCCAAAACCAATCCCTAACCTAACCCTAAAACCAAACCCTAACCCCAAAACCAAATAATAAATAATTTATTTTTAAGTCGTACATCAACCGGCCGTGACCCCATCCCTGGCCCCACACACCCCTCAGGTTGACCTCTGACCCCTGGTGAGCCTGCTGACCTGGGCGACCTTGGCGTCGTCCTGCAGTTTCTTGAGCTTGGCCTCGCTGTGGGCGATGAAGTCCTTGAGCATGGTGTTGTGGCCGTGCATGCTGTACTCGCGCCTGGTCAGCTCCATGCCTCGCTGAAGCTCCCGCACGTCCAGCAGAACGTTGTCCAGCGACACTGAGGAGGAGGAGGAGGACACACACACACACACACACACGTGAACATGGAACCAGACAGACAGGTGAACAAGGAGGGAGAGAGAGAGAGACCGAGACCGAGAGAGAGACAGAGAGAGACACACAAAGCAATATTTTTATTATCCCTTTGGGGAAATTACTTTGCTGCAGCCATAACAAGACAGGACAAGACAAAACAATAAACCCACAGCAACAGACAATAGAAAGCCAGTGCAAAAATACTAATATGCACATTCTAAAACGTACTCGCGATTCTCTCCTCTAGAAGGACTTAAAAACTGCTCACAAAATAATCCTGCCGTAGAATACGGCATATAGAATATGAGTTCTGGATCGTGTGCTCACCTGCCGCAGCCTTCTCTACGTAGTGCAGCTCGTTGTAGAACAGCGACACCTGCTGGTACTTCTCCTTCACTACGTTGGCGATGTAGTGCAACAGCGTCTGCTTGCGGTCCTCAACACATCAAAAACTTGGTGTCCAGCAGCTGACAAACAAAGGCAAATCAAATCAAATAAAGGAGAATCTGGCTCATTTTGGTTCCATCTTGGTTCTAAACACTTGGGTCTGAACTCTGTGTTCAATTCCCGCATTCAGTTCAGAACCAAAATGGCCACTAGGTGAATACAACCCCAATAAAGACGGTAGAAACCAAACAGGAAGGAGGCAGGGTGGGACGTACCAAGTCTAAACTCTGTAGCTTGAATCCGTACACGGCACCCCGCTTGCCGCTGTTCATGTAGTTGCCCAGCGCCAAGATGATCTGGAAATAAGCCGCAAATCAATTCATCATTACTACTACACACAATAAGATGTTAAGACACTTTATTCATCCCAGAAGAAGGGACATTTGGACATTGTGACCCACACAATGTGCAGCCATACAGTTGTGGTCAAACGTTTACATACACTTGTAAGTGTGATTGGAGTGATTGGAGCAGTTCAGCTAAATTTGTTTGCTTTCTGACATGGACTTGTTTCTTCAGCACTGTCCATGTTCTCGATGGGGTTTAAGTCAGGACTTTGGGAAGGCCATTCAAAACTTTCCTCCAGAAGGCCTTTTCTTTGTCCATGTGATCAGCAGCAAACTTCAGTCGAGCCTTAAGGTGCCGCTTCTGGAGCAAGGGCTTCCTTCTTGCACGGCAGCCTCTCAGCCCATGGCGATGTAAAACACACTTGACTGTGGACACTGACACCTGTGTTCCAGCAGCTTCTAATTCATTGCAGACCTGCTTTTTGGTGGTTCTCGGTTGACTCTTGACCATCCTGACCAATTTTCTCTCAGCAGCAGGTGATAGCTTGTTTTCTTCCTGATCGTGGCAGTGACACAACTGTTCCATGCACTTTATACTTACAGAACAATTGTTTGCACAGTTGATCTCGGGACCTGTAGCTGCTTTGAAATTGCTCCAAGTGACTTTCCTGACTTGTTCAAGTCAATGATCTGCTTTTTCAGATCCGTGCTGAGCTCCTTTGACTTTCCCATTGTAGTGTTTGTGTCTGAGTCTAATGATTGTATCAAATGAGTCATATTTAAATGGGCTCAGAGAAGTCACCAGCTGTAGTCAATCATAATCACTCACAAGAAGTTAAGAGGCCACAAAGATAATTTGATTGACACAACTTTCTACATCACATAAATTGATAATTCATGTTGCTGTATGTATATTTTTGACCCAGCAGATTTGGTCACATTTTCAGTAGACCCATAACAAATTCATAAAAGAACCAAACTTCATGAATGTTTTTTTGTGACAAAGAAGTATGTGCTCCAATCACTCTATCACAGAAAAATAAGAGTTGTAGAAATTATTTGGACTGCCATGACTTACAAGATTCTAAAACCTTAATTCTAGCCTGATTTAGCCATTCCTTTACCACTTTTGATGTGTGTTTGGGGTCATTGTCCTGTTGGAACACCCAACTGTGCCCAAGACCCAACCTTCTGGCTGATGATTTTAGGTTCTCCTGAAGAATTTGGAGGTAATCCTCCTTCTTCATTATTCCATTTACTTTCTGTAAAGCACCAGTTCCATTGGCAGCAAAACAGGCCCAGAGCATAATACTACCACCACCATGCTTGACGGTAGGCATGGTGTTCTTGGGGTTAAAGGCCTTCTCTCCTCCAAACATATTTCTGGTCATTGTGGCCAAAGAGCTCAATTTTTGTTTCATCTGACCACAGAACTTTCCTCCAGAAGGCCTTTTCTTTGTCCATGTGATCAGCAGCAAACTTCAGTCGAGCCTTAAGGTGCCGCTTCTGGAGCAAGGGCTTCCTTCTTGCACGGCAGCCTCTCAGCCCATGGAGATGTAAAACACACTTGACTGTGGACACTGACACCTGTGTTCCAGCAGCTTCTAATTCATTGCAGACCTGCTTTTTGGTGGTTCTCGGTTCTCTTAAATTATTGGAAACTCTGGACTGCCATGACATACATGTTCTTTACAAGTGTATGTAAACTTTTGACCACAACTGTATATCTCAGGGTAATCAATACAGCATACACCCAATTCATAGAAATCACATCATTTAAAAAGGAGCTGTAGGATTAAATGGTAAATGGATTAGGATTACGATGTAAGAAGCTATTATTTGTTTGTTTGAAATTTGTTTGAAATTACATAGTCATCTGTTTCTAGTTGTCGTCAATCAGTCGTCAATCATAAATACAAAATTTCCCCTCCTAATCACAATCATAAATACAAAATTTCCCCTCCTAATCACAATCATAAATACAAAATGTAATCATAAACTTTTCTGCTGAGGCAGCAGAGAGGGAAGGAGGGGAAATGTTGTATTTATGATTGTTTAGTTGAAAATTCTTGCTCTCTTTTCAACTCTGTAATCCTCCAGCCCGGATGTAAAGATACCATTACCCCCCCACGCAGCGTGTGTGTGTGTTGTTCTTACCTCCAGGATCTTCTTCAGCTTCTGTGATGACTTGATGGACACCGAGGCAGCGATGACGGCATGGAGTTGCTGTGGATCAGAGAGAGTGAAGATGTAAACTATAAGGACGGGGCCCATAGGGGATCACAAGCGTCCAGCACGAAATTGGGCAGCCCTTGAAGATGTAAACTATAAGAAGATGATGATGAGATGAGATGAGATGAGAGGTCAAAGGTCTCTTCCACACTCTGATCACCCAAACTAATCACCAAGCAACTGCCTTTCATCTTTAACAGATAAAGATTTGCTTTTCCTCTCCATATCACTTCCTGTAAACAAAAAAGATAATGTATCTCTAGGGGAGGGGGGGTAGGAGGGGCTGTGGTTCCCAAGGGGGCGTGGTTAATAAGTGGGTGTGATTATTACTGAGGGGGTTAGGGTTGTTCTCTGGACGCGGCAGGTGAGTTATGGGCAGCCGGGTGTTTTGTTCCCGGTAATTATGGCCGTAGCTGGACCCCCGGAGCACTCAATGCTACTTCAAAACCTGGGTCGTCGTCCGGGTGGGAAACACCTCATCACACAAAATACAGCAAAACCAATCCACACATCGCCATCGCCTCGTCTCCGGCATCTCTCACCGGCGTCAGCATCTGCACGCTCTCGGTGAAGTTCCCAATGAACGTCATGATGGTCATCTTCTGCATGAGCCGCTCGATCTTGCTGAACTGCACCATGAAGCGGTCCTCGTCCGTCAGGCTCTCCAGGGGCTTGCGTTCCTTCTCAAACTGCCGCATGATCTTCACCTCGCCCTCGGTGGGCTGGAAGCGCATCAGACACTCCACGTAGTCCACGGGCAGCGCGCGCAGGTCGAAGCTGCAGGCGGAGGGGGGTCGGGACGGGGACGGAGACACCAAACACGTTAGGGATGTCTTACAGTTTTAATCCAATGTGACTTTTAAAGAATGAACACTGTACACCGTGTGTAACAGTGTGTAACATACACACATACACACAATGTAACATTAAATATATAAATATTTCAAAAAGAAAACATTCGTTTACATGATCGTCTGGTCATAAAATACAAACAATTCTGAATTACAGATCTCTTTGGAATAAAATGCACACGCTACAATCCACACCCACGCATAGTACAGGCCATGAAGAAAAAACAGGGCTTTTATTTTGAAAGGGGGCTTACATCTGAATGGACTTGCAGATCTCCTCGGGTGCCTTGCCCACCTTCCTGAGCGTGATGGCCAGGTTCTTGGCCCGGTTGGAGTCCAGCAGGGACACCTTGCTGGGCCCCTTCTGGGAGATCTTCTGGCGGCTGGAGGTCACGTCCAGGGCCTGCCCCTGAGCCTTCGTCTTGAACATCTCCTCAAACTGGTCCACGTTCAGGTCCTGCGAGAGGAGGATAACCCGCGGATAATCGTAAACGTCTCTGAGTCACTAGTATGTTGGAAATGAGCCTTTAAATAAAGTATACTCAATATGTTTGTCTGTTTTATATTACTAGCTATTACTCCTGTTCCATAAGGAAATGGATGATCACTTTATAGATTATAGATAAAACTTTTTCCAACTGTTATTAATATTTACATTTACATTTACATCATAATGTGCATAAAGTTAGCATATATAATTCTGTATAATTCTTCTCATAAAAATGTTATTAGTTCTTATTATGATGTTATTAGTTATTATATAATTATATAAAAACTGTACGTTAATTCTCATGACTGTCCCTGCTTCGGGTGCATGTCATATGTGGGAGGAGCTACAAGTTCTGTGGGAGGGACTACAAGGACCTCAGAAGGATCAGCACATGTGTGTTTCCAGGGGTGAGAGGTGAGAGGGGATGTGCTACCTCCAGGATCCTCTCGTCGTCGATCTCGTTGAAGACGGTGCCGTTGATCTGGTTGGGCTTCAGCGCCACCCAGTTGAACACGGGCATCCGGAACTTGGTCTTGATCGGCTTCTTGATCTTCACGGCTGATGGGCGACACAACACAAAAGGGTTAGCATATAGCGCCCCCCCTCAGGGTGGACGTGGAGACTTCGACTGCATGCAGACACACACACACACACACACACACACACACACACACACACACACACACACACACACACACAGGCATGAGGAAGGGTTCTGGAGGAGGTGGTGGAGGAAAGATTGGAAGAGGAACCACATGCATACTGTCTGCAATAAACCTTCTCTGAGGTATGAAATCGTTCCAAAATATTTTGCCAAAATATGAATATTAACTCAACCCTTGCCATGTCTCTACTGTTTTGTTTCTGGAAGAAAACGTACAAATATTTCCTCTGTAGAGGAAAAATGAAATTTTCGGCACCGTCATCGGATTCCACTGCCAAGACTAGCTTAGCCTGGCGAGACACCCGAGGATAGCCTCACGTCTGCCTCTCCAGACAGCCCAGGACATTACCGGCTTGCATATGGCCAGGCCCTCCTGACTGACTGACTGGCTGACTGACTGACTGGCTGGCTGGCAGGGCCTTCAGGAGAGGGCTGTTTTATCAGAGGACTATGGCCGGCCGTGGTGGCTGCTGCCTGGGCTTCGGCCTGGAAGCTGAGACCGCAGATAGAGGTGGAGGTGTCAGTCTGCCCCGACAGGGACACAGAGCCAGCAGGGGGCCGGAGATAACGGGTGGGGAGTGAATGTGACAGGAATGCGGACGTCAGGTTTATACACAAGACATGCACACGCAAAACAACACACACACACACACACACACACACACACACACACACACACCACACACACACACACACACACACACGCTTTCTTATCTAACGGCATCATTGGCCTGCTACAGCAAGTCACTATGTCTCAGCTAATGTCTGTAGGCACTGCAAGGCGAGAAGTGTGTTTCACAACACAGACACACACACACAGACAGTAACACACACACACAGACAGTAACACACACACACACACACACACACACACACACACACACTGGACGAGGAGGACTTGTATCTACAGGGTGGACCTAAAGACCAAAAACATGCAGTTTGAAACATGGTATTTTTAGTTAGATTTTTTGAGTCACGTATACAGTATGTGGCGTATTCAATGTGTCTGACACTGAAAAATACCATTTTCCAAACATAGATGGAGAGGAGAAAAGTGGAATAAACTGGAGGGGTGGGGCGGGGGGGTGGGTTGGGGGGAGGAAAGGAGGGGGGCGGGCACCCAAAGACCAAACCCAGACCTACAGAACAGTTTGATGGGTCCCTCTGGTTGGCAGACAGACACACAAAAGTTTGAAAGAGAAATTGGAAAAAAGAAATTATTTTGGGCGAAATTTGAAATCGAAGCAAGCAATCGAGAAAGACTAGACTCCACACATGCTGCGCCCCCCCTCCCAGGTTTCCACGAGTTGTTTTCTTATCTAACCCGTGTGACGCTAGCTTGCGTGACACACAGGTTTGGTTTCGCATTCTCGCTGTGAGAAGGTGTTCACGAGAGCAGAGCAGGTTACGTTTGGAGTGCATTCCTGTGTTGAGCGTTCTCTACCGCGGCGGCGGTGGCGGTGATAAAAAGGCTTCGCGTACACAGCAGGCATGCGAGTTAGGGCCCTAGGGCTCCTGTGTGTGTGTGCGTGCGTGTGTGTGTGTGTGAGTGTGTGTGTGTGCAGGTGTGTGAGTGTGTGCACGCCTGTGTGTGTCGTGTGAGTGTGTACGTGTATGCATGTGTGTGTGTATGTGTACTTTTGTGTGTGTGTGTGTGTGTCTGTGTGTGTGTATGCATGCATGCGAGTGTGTGTGTGTGTGTGTGTGAGTGTGTGCATGTGTGTGTGTGTGTGTGTGTGTACGTGTGTGTGTGTACGTGTGAGTGTGCACATGTGTGTGTGTGTGTGTGTAGTGTGTGTGAATCTCGACTGACTGTTTCACTCTATCACACGCGATCTCAGCACAAACATATTGGGAGCCTGAGTAACAGATAGCTGCTCCCCGGTGAGCTAGCGAGACAATACAGCTTGTCACAGCTTAGCTTTATCGCATCCGTCGCTGTGGTTACCACCCGAAACTGGGACTGGGATAGTTGCTGGAACAATCCCCCCCAGTGAAGATAGCAAAAAATGTCCTGATAAAAACAAAAAGAAAAAAGCAAAAAAAAGCAAAAAAGAAGAGAACCATCTGGCAACACCGACATGTTTTACCCCGCCACATTTCTCCCTTAGTGTGTGTGTGTGTCTGTGTGTGTGTGTGTGTGTGTGTGTGTGTGTGTGCCTATCGGTGTGTGTCTGTGTGTGTGTCTGACTGTGTGTCTGTCTGTGTGTCTGTCTGTGTGTCTGTCTGTGTGTCTGTGTATTGATTAATATCGTCAAAGCGGCGGCCCCAGGTGAGCTCACCTGCCAGCCCGGAGTTCATGATGACCGTGGGCGTGCCGCTGCCCGGGAGTGGCGGCGGCGGCGGGGGAGGGATGCCGCCCGACGAGGGGAGGGGGGGAGGAGGAGGAGGAGGAGGAGGGGGCGGCGGGGGAGGAGGAGGAGGGGGCGTGGGTGCTGCGAGGGAGTCGACCGGCAAAATCCCGTTTGGCACTGGGAGAGAGAGAGAGGGGAAAGAAGATTGTTAGAATGTCTTTAGGTCACGTTAAAAACGGAAAGATTTCTTTAAAACTGTATTCTCATATCTCTACATTTAGGGGGGTTTTTGTACACTATGGGACGCATCACAAAAGCCTCTTGACGTCCGTTTACCAGATGGCGTCGGAAGACACAAGTGCACTTTGCTGCCCCCTAGTGGCCACAGAGGTATTAGTGCCGCTTTACGATTACACTGAGGACATTTGGCAGACCCTTTGGGGTTAGGGTTAGGGAAGCGACTTACAAAGAGTACATTTGTTGAAAGAGACAGCAACCTACCCATGCCGTTCATCGGAGGAGGAGGAGGTGGTGGTGGAGGAGGAGGAGGTGCCAGCAGGGCTGCATCGTGTCCCGTGTGGTGGGGGCCGACCGTCGCGTAGTTCTGAACGCCACCACCGCCACCGCCACCGCCGCCCGAGACCTCCTTCCCGGGCGGCAGGGCGACACCCCCGGTGCCTGTGCCCATGCCGGCGCCCCCGGTGGCCAGGATAGAGATGTCCCCGTCGCTCTTCTTGTGGATCTTGATGGTGCCCTGCTTCTCCAGCTCCTGGATCTTCTTCTCCAGGTTGTGCTGCCGCTGCAGCGTGGCGTCACGGTCCTTCACCATCTGGCGCAGGGCGTGCACCTGGGAGCTGGCATCCTTGTACACGTCCTGTCGGGAAGAAGACCGGGAAGAACAAGATGGCGACGGTGAGGATGACGATGATGATGATGGAGGCCGTGAGGGAGTAAATACAAAATGTAAAAAAAAAGAAATAAAGTGGAACCAGGGTGGAGACAAGGTGTAGATGGGAGTGGAGATGGGGTTGGAACCAGGGTGGAGATGGGGGTGGAGACTGGAGACTGACCCTGATGGAGTCCAGGTCCTTGTTGCGCTGCATCAGCTGCATCTCCAGCTCCACGATCTTGGACATGGCCTCGTTCTCCGTGTCCTGCAGCTTCTCTGACAACTGTCACATACCAACAACAACACATGTCAATCACAACGTCTGGCCGGCCAATCAGGAGGAGAAAGGAATGAAAGGAGAAAGGAGTGGACCAATGGCGTCCTGAGATACTTCATCTCAGGAGGCCGATGGAAACCATGGGAAATCATCTTCAAATTCATGAAATTGTATTGATTCTGAGGGAAATTGTTACCATGCTAGGTTCTCTACCCCAAGATAGAAACATAATAGTAGAAATAGAGAATAGAAGTAAAAGAAGCATCCAAATAAACGCACAAATATTTAGCAAGGCGATAAAATAAAAACGTATACAAAAAACTGAAAAATGCACACTAAATAATTACTAATAATTGATAAACTACTTATTAACCGAGCAAGGGAGGTTATTTATTGTATGGCTTTTTTTTTCATATGGAGATATAAAAAAAATGTTGTGCACAACAACAATGTCAAAGTTTCCGGTCTGAATACGGAAATGTACGGCCCGCTGGTCGGGATGCATGATCTCCAGACGCAAGCGAGCCAATCAGAATGCAAGAAGTAAACGGAACAGGGGGACAGGCGGCTGGGTTCCTCACATGGGACATGTTCTCCTCCAGCTCCTCGACGCGCTCCAGCGCTGCGTTCTTGGTCTCGGCATCCTCCAGCAGTGCGCCCACGTCGAACACGTTGTCCAGATACGCCTGGATCTGCACCTGCAGCTTGTCGCTCTCCGTGTGCTTCAGTTTCTGCAGGCGGGGAAAGGAAATGCACAAAAACACACACAAAGACATAACATTTATTTAATTAGTTTATTTGTCAGGGACAATGCATATTATTATCCAGGAGGCTAGGTTTCATCTATAGTCCCTGGCCAGGTGTAAAGTTGGCAGCTAAAATTAAAATACAATTAAAGTACACACACAAGCACACGCACGCATGCGCCAACGCAAGCACACACACATGCACGCATGCACACACACGCATGCATGCACACACAAGCACGCATGCATGCACACAAGCACACACACGTACACATGTAGACACACACACACACGCAGCTTTTATCATCACATCTACATTTTTACGATATCCTGAAATTATGTTGTTGGTGGCCTTTTTAATTTCATATTTTCGTCCTTCCTGTCTTTTTATTTGTTTAATAATGGGTATCACCATGACAACCTTTTAGGCCCACGTATCCTCAGATGCCCTCCCCCCCCCACTCGCACACACACACACACACACACACACACACACACACACACACACCACACACACACACACACACACACACACACACACACACACACACACACACACACACACACACACACACTCACGTCGAGGTAATCGTCCAGGCTGAGCTTGGTGAAGTCGTATTGCAGATGCACCCGGAAGTTCATGTCCTCCACCGAGTGGACCACGATGTTGATGAACTGCATGCACGCCACCTGGTGGGCGGGGAAAAAAACGCAGCGTTCGTTAGGTATCTACCGCACGGAGCGTGTCTTGATTTAGATGACATGCGAATTAATGTTCATAAATGTGATGAATACATATTCTCGCTCAACATTCATGCATTTAACTGTCCGTATACGAATGAAAGGAACTTTTTGGTCCAGCACCTGCATGGTCCGCAGTCTCCTGTTAAGTAACACCCTGCACTTTTTTTTGCCATAAATATGAGCACCGGACTCTGTTCGATGCGATCATCCTCCAACAAGTCTTGGTGGCCCGCTGTACATTGGGAGCCTTCAACATTGAATATTTGTTGTCCTGTTTTGTCTCTAGAATAAATGTATGTTTGTTCTTACTTAATTTCACGTTATTTGGTCATTGATTGTTCGAGATTTTCCACAACAAGAAACAAGATGGCCCCCAGGTGAATAAAAGCCCATGGGTGACTCTACAACAGACAGATCACAGGGAAGGATCTCCTCTGTTGATCAACTTCAAATTCCGCTCTCCATGCCGTGACGTGTCACTTAATCAGCACGCTTAATCAACTTCCTGTGCATGGCTTAGGCCCCACCCCCCCCCCCCCTCTCTCAGTGTGCGGGACGTGAACTCTGCAGGGGGGCGGGCGGGGGGGTGCTGGTGTCTAATTGACTGGCCACCGACCAAAGGACGCTCGGAGCGAACTTGTGACTTGTGGCACACAAGACCGATTCAAACACAGCATCTGTTGGCCCCGTGCCCACTAAATCATTGACACAGACACACACACTCACACATACACATTAACGGAGATCCTTCGGTGGAATGGCATATCCGGAGGGGGAAGGGTTGGGTTGGGGGAGGGTCAGGGGGATTATGTATAACTGCCACATGATTTTTCACAGTCTGTTGGTCACCCCGCCGGGCTAATTAGCGACAATCACCGCTGAGTGACTAGGCATGGAGCCAGTACTAGGGGGATGTAGGCTCTGTAGGTTGGGGTTAGGGCTAGGGAAGAGAGGTCGAGGTTAGGGTTATGGTTGGGGTCAGGGTTGGGGAAGAGAGGCTTAGTGTTGGGGCCAGGGTTGTGGAAGAGAGGGTTCTGGTTAGGGTGAGTGTTGTGGAAGAGAGGGATAGGGGTTAGGGTTGGGGTTGGGGTTGCGGTTAGGGTTAGAGTTGGGGCTAGGGCTAGTGCTAGGGTTGGGGTTAGGAAAGTGGGGGTTATGGTTAGAGTTAGGGTTAGGGTTAGGGTTGGGGTTGGGGTTGGGGTTAGGGCTAGCGAGGAGAGAAGTGTTCAGTACCATGAAGTCAATGTTGTTGTCTTCATTCCGGAAGTGCTCCATTAGCTTCTCAAAGCGCTGCTCCTCCACACACACCTGCAGGGGGCCGGACAAACACATCTCATTAAAACTCACAAAATTATGTTTTTGTACATGAAATAGATATAGATGTCATTAAAAGGATCAGGTCGCGGGTCAGGGGGCCAGTCAGCCATCTTGCTCTGGGATGCTCACAGGTAGAGCCCTGCAATGGAGCCCGCAGGCCCGGGGGCCAATTATCACATCATTAGCTCGGATACGGGCCGGGCTCGGGCCTCTTTTCTCTCTCAATTCAATTCAATTCAATTGAAAGAGGCTTTATTAGCATGACCATATAAAATACAGTACTGCCAAAGCACACTGTATAAAGTAGTACAAACAGACAAAGGTACAGTTTATAACATACAAACAATAAAACATGCTATCATTATGGTTTAAAGATTACAACCGTATCAACAATATAATATATTAATATTAATAATATTAATAATTAATTTGTAATATACATTGATTGTGCTTGGAGGAGAGGGAACAATAAAATAAAATAAAAAAGAAGCAAAAACAGTTACATGTCTACAACATCTCTCTCTCTCGCTCTCTCTCGCTCGCTCTCTCTCTATTAAAAATAGACTATGTGAAGTTGATGATGGTAAAACAAAGATAAAAAGTTGTTTTAACCTATATCACACACACAACAGTCTGCTGCTGCGCTGCCTTACTCCGAAATCCTCCCCACATACGCAACAGACAATAATTAATCGCTGCGCAGCTGCTCGTCACTCACTTCAGAAAATAAAAAAAATTATTTAACTGCCTACAAAATGCTTCAAACATTTTCCTAAAATAACTTAAAATTGAAATGAAACTAAATATAACCACTTATGCCATTTAAAGTGCTCAAATAAGGTCGGAAGTCTATAACTAGACCTGTCGCATATGGGCAACAAGTCTAGAACTATTTGCGACATTACTCGCAAATATGGGAGGTTAAAAAAATGTCGGGCTTAATTCGGGCCTGAGAGTTCTAATAATGTGCCGGGCCGGGCCGGGGCCTCACTCTCTAGGGCCAGGGCCGGGCTAGGGCCTACTTTCCAGGCCCACACAGTCCACTACTCACAGGTATACTGTTGACAATGGGGGGGGGGGGGGGGCGGGAAGCAAGGGGCAATTTACCTGCAATTCATTAGCAGATTGACCTGCAGCACCCGCCCTGTTTTATTCTCCACTCCTGGCTAAGTGCACTCAGGCCCGCCACACTTTAACGGCATGCTATTGCACGGCCACTTGGACTCACACACACACACACACACACACACACACACACACACGCACACACACACACAAAACCACACACACACACACACACCCACGGCTCTCGAGTGCAGGAATATTGTTTAATGAAACAGTACACTGTTCGTTGATGACCTCACTTGCTCCTCACATCAATCACTCAGCGATGAATATACCACGGATTTGGTGCATTGTGGGTCGTAGTATGTTTAGGTGTGCACATGTACGCTCTGGTGGGTAATGTTGTTATTGTTTTGATTATTATACGCACTGGTTTTAAGACTTAAAAACTGTAACAGGTAATCTTAAGGACTGCTGAACTATCAATGCCCACCAAGGGACTGAAACACATGTACAGTACATTATCGGTCACTGCTTCTGCAACTGTTCTGCAATGTTTCTCTGTACTTGTCCCTTACAAATAAATAAATGAATAATAATCATAATAATCATAATAATCAAAATTAATAATGGTCATCCACACCAAAGTGTGAGTAACCCACGTGTGAACTATGTACAAAACGATCCGTTATAACCTATAAGCTACTCTCTCAACACCAGGGTCTCCCCTTCTCTCTCCCTCCCCCTATCCCTACCTCCCCCCCCCTTCCCAACCACGACACGGCTCGCTGTGAACGAACCATGACCCATATTCCCCCCTTCTGACTGTAATTACCGTAACTGGTAGGCAAGAGAGGGAGAAAGAGAGAGCTAGAGAGAGAGGCCTTAAGAAATTAGACCAGGACAGGGGGAGAGGAGGGGAGGGGAGGGGAGACAGGGAGACAGGGTGTGAAGCGAAAAGTGAAAAAGACACGAAAAGGGAAAAGAAAAGCAAACAGAGAGGAAGGGAAGAGAGAGAAAGAGAGAGAGAGAGAGAGAGAGAGAGAGAGAGAGAGAGAGAGACTGTGTGTTTCAGACGGCGCTTGGAGGCAGAAATGAGGGGGAACAGAAACCAGGCGACAGGAAGACAAAAGAGCATGTATCCAGCGACCTGCGCAACCCACGGTGTGGGACACACACACACACACACACACACACACATCTGGTTTTCACACACACAAGTGTCAAAAGAAAACGTCACATGACACATGCACAAAGTAGACTAGAGAGACAAACACAGAGACACACGGAGATGGAGAGGAGTGGGAAAAATTGTCCAAACTGATCCGATACAGGAAACTGATGTTCTGCTTTCAACGCCAACGCCACCCCAGAGGAGTCAGTGTTTGACTCAGCGATGTAAATGGTAAATGGATTGCATTTATACAGCGATTTTATTGCCTCACATTCACCCATTCATACCAGACGGCGGTGTCAACCATGCAAGGTAACAACCAACACGTCAGGAGCAGGTAGTGTTAGGTGGTGTCTTGCTCAGGGACACCTTGACACTTAGCTAGGAGGAGACCGGGGATCGAACCAGCACCCTTCCAGTTGCCAGACAACTGCTCTTACCTCCTGAGCTACTGACGCCCACATATAGCCTAACTGTTATTTAATGAATAGCCGGTGGTTGACCAGAGGTTGGAGGAAACAACAGCAGATACAGAAGGATCTGTCACATAGTGAACGTCAAACCGAATGGGAACGGAAAATATTCTGTTCCAGTGACGGAAAAAACACCTCCTCTCGCAGCAGGGTCAAAGGTCACCCCAAGCTGTCCCTTACAGCACACACACGCTTTTGAAACAGTTTTTCCAACTTGTTTTTATCCACAGTCAAGGGAGTCTCTCCAGCACATTGCATCCTGTGTGTGTGTGTGTGTAGTATGTGTGTGTGTGTGTGTGTGTGGTGCGTGTGTGTGTGTGTGTGTGTGTGTGTGTGTGTGTTAGTGCGTGTATGTGTGTGTGTGTGTGTGTGTGTGTGTGTGTGTGTTAGTGCGAGGAAGAGGTTGATCAGAGGCTGCTGGGCTGCATTCCTCTGCCTTGAGTCACCGCTTGAAAACCAAGATGATTGAAATACAGACGGTCGTACGCCCCCTCCCCCTCCCTCACACCTCTCTCTCTCTCCATCACTGTCTCTCTATGTCACTCTATCTCCCTCCCACACACACACACGCACGCACGCACACACACACACACACACACACACACACACTGTGTCTATGTGGTTCGGCCGGTACCTCCTGGAAGTTGTCGAAGGCGGAGAGGATGATTTCGTGGCCGCCCCGGACCAGACACACAGCCGCCAGCAGCTCCAGCACCAGGGCTTTGGTCCTGCAGGGCGGAGAACAACATCAAAACAAATGCACCCGCAAATACAAGATGGCCGACAGATGTGTGACAGATCAAACGTTCCGCCCGATGTCAGTATTTGAGATAAGATAAGTTAAGATAAGATAGAACTTTATTAATCCCAAAGGAACTTCTTGTGCCAGAGGTTGCTCAAAATACCAACAACATAAGCATAGCAATAGAATAATAAACAATAGAGTAATAAACAATAGAATAATAAAATAATACATTTACAAATGTACAGTGAAAAAGCCTTAGGAAAAATATAGGTAAGATATTCAGTAAACAAAACAAGTTGGCAATGGTATTGGCGTAGTTACGAGAGTTAAATCCAACTAAACGCAAAAAAAATGCTAAACAGAGTGATCCATCGCTCTACTTTGTCAACATTGTCAGGTTGTCAGGGATTATTAAATGGAGGTTTATGCAAAGAAGTGGGACAAGTTTTGTAATAACACGCCATGGATTAAAACATTGCTGTAAACCTTGACGTTACAATGAAGTCCTCCCCCGGCAAACAGGAGCGCGCTGCTGCCAGAAATGTTGATATGCCGTGTGTGTGTGTGTGTGTGTGTTTGTGTGTGTGTGTGTGTGTGTGTTTGTGTGGGTGTGCTGTCAGACATGAAAGGTGACATATGAAGTAAACTTTCTCAAGTGCTTGTGGGGGAAAAAAAAAACGGTAGCAAGGAGACCCAGAGGGGAAAACACACACACACAGACACTCTTCTCTCATACACATACACACACACACACAGACACACACACACACACACACACACACACACAGACACTCTTCTCTCATACACATACACACACACACACAGACACACACACACACACACACACACACACTCACAGCCCACATGAAAGCCAGAAGGCCTTTCAGAGGGCAGTGTGTGTGTGTGTGTGTGTGTGTGTGTGTGTGTGTGTGTGTGTGTGTGTGTGTGTGTGTGTGTGTGTGTGTGTGTGTGTGTATGTGTGTGTGTGTGTGTGTATGTGTGTGCGTGTGTTGTGAGTGGCTCCGTCTGCCGGGTCGTGTCCATGCGGCAGCTGGCGTTAGCGTTAGCGTGGCGGCGCGTGCCAGAGCTCTGACCTTTCCTGTCTGAGGCGGGGGATGGGGGGGTGTGGGCGGCAGTACTGGGCCGCAATGCATTGTGGGACAGGGAGAAAATAAACCGGGAAAAAACGACACTTTTCTACGTCTCTCTCTCGTTTTCTATGGGAGAGAGAGAGAGAGAAAGAGCAGGTGCACAAAGAGAGAGAGGCTTCACATCAAAGAGTGTGTATGTGTGTGTGTGTGTGTGTGTGTGTGTGTGTGTGTGTGTGTGTGTGTGTGTGTGTGTGTGTGTGTGTGTGTGTGTGTGTGTGTGTGTGTGTGTGTGTTTGTGTGTGTGCGTGTGCGTGAACCTGTGAAAGACTGGCCGATCATGTTTCCAAACCGGCGACCCGTAGACAAGTGATGAAGAAGTGAGGGGAGGAGGAGTTAGGAAGGGGAGGAGGAGGGAGGCGGGGTAGGGGGGCGGGGCTTACCTGGGGTTCTTATTGTTGAGACTCAGAGCAATTTCATTCACAGCGTGTGGGTGCGACATGACCATGTTGAAGCCGTACTGGACGCATGGAAAACACATGGAGGGAGAGAGAGAGAGAGAGAGAGAGAGAGAGAGAGAGAGAGAGAGAGAGAGAGAGAGAGAGAGAGAGAGAGAGAAGAGAGAGAGACAGAGAGACAGAGAGACAGACAGACAGAGAGACAGAGACAGACAGAACAGAGAGACAGAGAGAGAGAGAGAGAGAGAGAGAGAGAGAGAGAGAGAGAGAGAGACAGAGAGACAGAGAGAGACAGAGGGAGAGACAGAGAGACAGAGGGAGAGACAGAGAGACAGGGAGAGGGAGACCGAGAGAAATAGATTGAAGACAGTGAGACAAAACAGAATGGGCAAAAGCAAATAGGATGGAAGAGAGATAGGAAGAGAGAGAGAGAGAAATAAACAGACAGAGACAGAGATAGATAGAGAGAGAGATAGATCGAGAGAGAGAGAGAGAGAGAGAGAGAGAGAGAGAGAGAGAGAGAGAGAGAGAGAGAGAGAGAGAGAGAGAGAGAGAGTGATAAATAACCAAATCACAAAGATGGAAGTCCTGCTCAATAAACATCATCACACACCAGGAACTTGAGCAATGAGGTGTCACGGAAAACACAACGTGGATCTAATTGGATGCGGCCCCTAAGTGGGCTCTCTCATGTATTGATGAAACCCAGTAGAGTGTGGGGGAGGGGTCTGGGGGTAGGGGGGGGGGGGCTGTGGTGGTTGGGAGGGGGGGCAGGGCATGGGGTGGTAGGGGAGGGGAGGGGGCGGCGCTCACCTGGTAGTTCATGATGGCCCGCAGGCACATGATGCACACGTGGACGTCGTCCTTTTTGCAGACCAGCCGTGAGTTCTTCAGGGTCCGCCGGCTAGGGAGCGTGTTGGAACTGCAAAGCGTAGAGGAAAACGTTAAGGCCTCTGGATGTTTACATTTATATTTAGGGGATTTGGCTTTCATCCAAAGCAACTTAAAAGAGAATATTGTATTTTGAGACTGCTCATCACGCCACGTCTCTCTATCTCCCCCCCCCCGGTGTGTGACTCAAGTCATGTGTGTGTGTGTGTGTCAAGTGTGTGTGTCTGTGTGTGTGCCTGTGCGTGTGTGTGTGTGTCTCTGTGTGTGTGTGTTTGTCAGTGTATCAAGTGTGTGTCTGCGTGCGTGTGCCTGTGTGTGTACAAACTGTCAAATGGTGTGTGTGTGTGTGTGTGTGTGTGTGTGTGTGTCTGTGTACACAAACGGATTCTGAACCGTTAAACTGAAACTGTGTGTGTGTAAGTGTGTGTGTGTCCATGCCTTCAGTTCAAACATCGGTTTTGGTGCTTTGTTCAGAAGACACACACACACACACACACACACACACACACAAGTTCACAAGTTCACAAAGGTGTCACGTGAGACCACTGTGACACAACTGGAGCACCGGAGAAGGGGGCTGCTTCTGGGGGGCTTGAAAGCATCACGTGTGTACAGAAAGACGGGAGACCCAGACCAACAGCACTATGGTTCAGCTCTTAGCTTAGTTTTAGTTTAGTTTTAGTTTTGGCTTCATTGACCTTTGAGCATTTTCACAGGTTCTTAGGGACAATTGTCATTAAAAACCTGGATTATTTTACTGTGACAGTGAAAGATCAATAGTATTTAAAACAGACTAAACGTTTAAAATAGACCAACATTTAAAAATTGCAGTTACCTAAGCTAAAATCAAATTTCTCCTATCACAGGCTGAAATCTGAAATCCCAAATCCGCTGTCATTTAGCAGTCTGTGCATATCGGGGACTGGTGGTCTTCTTCGTCTCTCCGCCTACATCTCATGACTATCTGGGCCACCATCGCCCGTGCTTCGTTCTCGTAAAAACGATAGTTAACTACAGTGCCTCTACAATGACACACACACACACACACGACACGACACACAACAGTAGTAAACACACACACACACACACACACACACACACACACACAGACTGACTAACACCAGAACTATGGGCGGCAGGTGGGGGTAAACACAATGTAGACGAAAGCGCGTCTAAAAAGGGGGATATGGGTCTATGCTCGTTGGCACTGAAGGCATACCGTCGGTTCTCAGAGCACTTGGAGCACTTTACTGTGCAGCCAGCCCTTTGAAGGAACCGTCACACAGAGAGGGAGAGAGAGAGAGAGAGAGAGAGAGAGAGAGAGGAGAGAGAGAGAGAGAGAGAGAGAGAGAGAGAGAGAGAGAGAAAAATATACATAAAAGGCAGCAAAATTTGCAATTCAAATATTTAACTGACACTTTACTGGGGGGAGGGGGGGGGGGGGTCGACAGCAGAAGCAGAAACAATGGTTCAGTATTGTGGGGAGGTTAATATTCACTAGCTTCACTAGTCTTGACTCTTGATACTTAAGACTTAAAGGTACTATATGTAAGAATCAGTGCATTCTGAGGTCGGTGGGTTGAGACAATAGCAATCAGAAACTAATGTTAGTTCTAATCATAATTAAACCTTGTACACATTTAAAAAAGCGACCTTGACTTTGTTCCTTTTTCCTGTGAAATCCGAGAGTCGGGGAAGCTCTCATGTTTTAACGTCAACCACAACCTGCTCATGAACTGGTCATTGAAAGCGGTTTGTGCTGTAAAATCCTACAAGTAGTCCCTGAATGGATTCATTATTGTTACACACAGCACCTTTAATACGTGTTAGCGTCCGCAGACGATGCTGTTTTAATTAGCGAGCGTGTGGAATGTGACATCTGCTCACGGGCGGAAACAGGAAGTGCGTTAAGTCGACTTTAAGCACGCAAGTGAACCCGGGTGGTGAAACAGCAGCGCATTTTAGCTGACGTGCGCAGAACAACAGCGACACAATTAACAACAACAACACAAAACATACACTCACACACACAGGCGCTGAACCGCCGATATCAGCGCTTTTTTGGTCTTTTATTTTAACTGGGTGAGAAGAGCGGTAGGCTAGTCTAGGCTAGGCTAGAAGCGGCGTATGACCATGACGTCGGCATCAATAGGGACAGCGTTCGGGGGGTCGGGGGGGAACCACACACACACAGAACCAGAACTCTGTGTGAGGACACAACGATGGCGGGGGTCCGAGGAGGAGGGGGGCGGGGGGGAGAGCGACACACTTTGAAGCAGACAAGGGAGGGAGTCCGGCGGAGCACATAACTCAACATCCAGACACAAAGAGAGAAGGGCCAATAAAACTGGGGCAACGCTAGCTGACACACAGCCCTGAAGTAGCAGAGTGGCAAGGGTGGGGCGAGAGGGGGTGTGAGTGTGAGTGTGTGTGAGTGTGTGTGTGAGTGTCGGCTCTGTTTATGCCCCCGTTAATGTGTTTGTGTTTCGACAGACATGTGTGCGGTATGTGTGTTTGCAAGTGTGTGTCTGAGCGCGTGTGTGTGTGTAAGTTTAAGTGTGCGTAAGTGCGAGTGTGTGCGTATATACTGTATGTGTGTGTGTGTGTGTGTGTATGTTTCAGTGCGTGTGTGTCCGTGTGTGTGCGTTCGTATGAGTGTGCGTGTATGCGTGTGTGTGTGTGCGTGTGTGCGAGCGTGTTAGTTACGTATGTGCGAGTGTATGTCAGTGCGTGTGTGTGAGTGCGTGTGTGTGTGTGTGTGTACGTGTGTGTGTGTGTGTGTGTGTGTGTGTGTGCGTGTGTACGTGTGTACGTTGTGTACGTGTGTGTGTGTGTGTGTGTGTGTGTGTACGTGTGTGTGTGTGTGTGTGTGTGTGTGTGTGTGTGTGTGTGTGTGTGTGTGTGTGTGTGTGTGTGTGTGTGTGTGTGTGTGTGAGAGACAGATCAGGACCCAGGGGTGAAAGCTTGCTGACAGTGAGCAAGAGAACCTGCCTGCTGTTGAAGAGCGGGAGACAGAACCTTGGCCCGCTATGGAGAACCACACAGAACAGAACTGTGAGCACAGAGAAGTCAGAACCACACAGAACAGAACAACGAGAACTGAACAGAACCACACAGAACAGAACAATGAGAACTGAACAGAACCACACAGAACAGAACAATGAGAACTGAATAGAACAGAACCACACAGAACAGAACCATGAGAACAGAACAGAACCACACAGAACAGAAGCATGAGAACAGAGAAATCAGAACCACACAGAACAGAACCACACAGAACAGAAGCATGAGAACAGAACAGAACCACACAGAACATAACCATAAGAACAGAACCACGCAGAACAGAATCATAAGAACAGAACACAACCACACAGAACACAACCACCAGAAAAGAACCATGAGAACAGAACAGAACCACACAGAAGAGAACCATGAGTACAGAACAGAACCACACAGAAACAGAACCACACAGATGACAGAACAGAACCACACATGTGCCATGAATGATTGGTACCAAGTCTTTCCCCCGTTTCTACGGTGTCCCTAATCTGCACGTGTCGTGTAAAATAAATATCATGTACAGCACTTTGCTGCAAACCAAGTTTATCTTTTAAGGCACTTCATTAATTTTCAAGTCAACATGAAACTTTAAAAGATAAAAGCCTGCCTTCAAGGGAACACCTAAAAGGGAACAAGTAGTAAAGTAAAGGAAAACCTAATGTCTGTGTTATGTCTGCGAGTCCAGCACAACAGACACAGAGCAGTATAGTGGCGTTTATTTTAAAACACCCAGCAGAAAACGCCATGAAACCATTAATACGTGAGAATAATCCGTCAAAGTTAAATAACAGTTGAGGACTTAAATCTTGTTACAGTCCTGTGAGAGCACTGCGTTGTAAATCACGTCTTTGTGGACTGTTTCTTAAGTCCCCCACCAAGTCCCTGTGTTTGTGCGCAAGTGTGTGCGCAAGTGCGTGCGTGTGTGTGTGTGTGTGTGTGTGTGTGCCTGCTCAGACATCAATGGAATGACTTTATCCATGAGCTTGGGGGAGCTTAACAGCAGCAGAAGAGGTCAAAGTCTTGCGAATTAACCTCAAAACAACCGGACTGTTTTTCACGAAAAACATTTCTAAATGAAGACAACTTAAAGGAAAAAACAAACAAACACTGATCTGATTTCAACATTGTAATTTGTCAATGCATCAAAACCTGTACGATGAAGCCATTACTGAAAGGAATGATATCTTCAACTTCTTTGAAATCATTGCACTCTTGAGTTGACTAAGCCATTAAAATATGCGTTTGCTTTACTGTGTACAACTAGAAATGGGCCCTGAGCCATTTAAGTCCGGCTTGTCGCATGACCACATGAAAGGGGATTTCAGACATCACATGAAACGTGTGACTCCTCCAAACACTCTCGCTGCAGTGCCCTTCCCCTCCGGAACCGGGAAATTGAAAAAGTACGACACGCATATTTTCACAATAATGCGCAATCCGGAAAATGTCTGTGTCAACATATTGACTGCTCATGGCTCGGGTAACCAGTCGGACTGACCAGAAGTTGACCCTGTGTGGTTATGTTATTATTTGTGTGTGTGTGTGTGATTGTGTGTAGGTACACCACAATATAGTTGTGTCCAGTTGTATAAGTATTCATATATCTGACTGTGTCTAGTGTCTCTAAATCTTTGTTTACAGTACAACTAGTTATTAGTTTACAGTGTGTCTAGTTATATTAGTTTACAGTGTATCCATTATATTAGTTTACAGTGTATCCAATTATATTAGTTTACAGTGTATCCATTATACTAGTTTACAGTGTATCCAATTATATTAGTTTACAGTGTGTCCAGTTATATTAGTTTACAGTGTATCCCAATTATATAGTTTACAGTGTGGTCCAGTTATGATTTATTTTACAGTGTATCCAATTATATTAGTTTACAGTGTGTCTAGTTATATTAGTTTACAGTGTATCCATTATATTAGTTTACAGTGTATCCAATTATATTAGTTTACAGTGTATCCATTATATTAGTTTACAGTGTATCCAATTATATTAGTTTACAGTGTGTCCAGTTATATTAGTTTACAGTGTGTCCAGTTATATTATTTTACAGTGTAAATTGAAAAAGTACGACACACATATTTTCACAATAATGCGCAATCCGGAAAATGTCTGTGTCAACATATTGACTGCTCATGGCTCGGGTAACCAGTCGGACTGACCAGAAGTTGACCCTGTGTGGTTATGTTATGTATGTGTGTTTGCATTTGTGTGTGTGTGTGTGTGTGATTGTGTGTAGGTACACCACAATATAGTTGTGTCCAGTTGTATAAGTATTCATATACCTGACTGTGTCTAGTGTCTCTAAATCTTTGTTTACAGTACAACTAGTTATTAGTTTACAGTGTATCCATTATATTAGTTTACAGTGTATCCAATTATATTAGTTTACAGTGTATCCATTATATTAGTTTACAGTGTATCCAATTATATTAGTTTACAGTGTATCCAGTTATATTAGTTTACAGTGTATCCAGTTATATTAGTTTACAGTGTATCAATTATATTAGTTTACAGTGTATCCATTATATTAGTTTACAGTGTATCCAGTTATATTAGTTTACAGTGTATCCAGTTATATTAGTTTACAGTGTATCCAGTTATATTAGTTTACAGTGTATCCAGTTATATTAGTTTACAGTGTATCCATTATATTAGTTTACAGTGTATCCAGTTATATTAGTTTACAGTGTATCCAGTTATATTAGTTTACAGTGTATCCAGTTATATTAGTTTACAGTGTATCCATTATATTAGTTTACAGTGTATCCATTATATTAGTTTACAGTGTATCCAGTTATATTAGTTTACAGTGTATCCAGTTATATTAGTTTACAGTGTGTCTAGTTATATTAGTTTACAGTGTATCCCGGTATATTCGTGTCCGGTGGGGGCGTACCGTATCGTGGAGTGCCTCCCAGCGCGGGTGAGCCCGTTCCCGGGGGACGGCAGGGTCCCCCCGCCGTGGAAGTCTTCTATGGAGCGGCTCCAGGGCTTCGACTTGTCCACCGAGTTCTCCAGGTTGTTCTCCGCACAGTCGCCGTCGAACCTGCCCGTCAAACCACGTCATGTTTGTCAAGTAAGTTTGTAAAGGCCGCCAATATGCTTACGTGCATATTACTAGTTACTTTAAAGTCTGTCACGTGCATCTACTGGTTGAGAGAGGTTTGAGTCTGCGTATGCTTGTAGATGACATTATGAACTTAATAATAAGAGTTGAAATGAAACTATCTGGTGGCAGGATAGTCTAGTAGTTAGGGTGTTCGACTCTCGGACGAAAAGTTCTGGGTTGGTACCCTGAATGGCCGCTACAGTCTACCTGTAAGCATAGCCTCCACCTTCTCCCTACTATCATGTGACTGTATTTGCTACTGTACTGTGAGTTGCTTTGGATAAAAGCGTTTGCTCAATGACTAATACAGGAAATAGCGATATCTACAAACAAGGCTTTTGTGAAATTAGCACATAAGTTGGAACATTAAACAGAAAGTTCTAAAAAGAAATGCTTATATATGTATATATATATATAAAGCAATAAAAAGAGTCAATAAAAATGTCCCTATGGGTGGATTTCTTTTTGCGATGCACTGAACTGCAGTGGCGTAAACATCCTTATAAAGTCTAAGGTTGATCTCGGGTTGAAGTGGCAGGAATAGAAACCGGGGATTTTCCAGCTGACGGAGACAGATCAGCATGATGAATTAGGGTGGAGAAAAACTCGGGTGGAGTAGCACGGTGACCTCTCATCCAGACACTGGGAATGCTAACCATGCATTAATATAAAAACATTCATTGTTTTCAGAATGTCCATGCACAAGGCCAACTCAATAAAGATATTCAACCAATGTCTGAGTTTACAATAAAAAAAAATGCTGCCAGCAAAGAGTCTCTCGTGACAATAATAAGAACAACAACAATAAGTCATTTTGATGGCATTTGTGCCATAAAATGTTCCCTTAAGTGTACTGGATTCAACCGATTCCACAAACCGGCTTTGTTTTCGAATTGGACGGAAGTCGTCGAGGGACTCGTACGGCTGCTGAAGAGACTCTATGCCCATTTACAGGCGCCAGACCATAATAAGCACCCACAGCCCAACAGGCCAGGGAATTATAATAAAAAAAAAGGTATTTTTTTTGCTGACATGGCTCTTTGGCTGCGGCGAATAACAGTGCAGTTTGTGTTTTGGTGATCCCACCCTCACCGGGTATGAATAGGGGGGCCTGTAGTGGGGTACCATACAGGGCCCGACCGCCCGGGCCAGGAACCCCCCGGTGACTCAGGGCTCCCGTCACGCGGGGCTCGGGTCTCGCTGCCTGTGTGTCGTGCGCGTGTGTGTGTGAGTAAGTGTGTGTGTGTGTGTGTGTGTGTGTGTGTGTGTGTGTGTGTGTGTGTGTGTGTGTGTGTGTGTGTGTGTGTGTGTGTGTGTGTGTGTGTGTGTGTGTGTGTGTGTGTGTGTGTGTGTGTGTGTGTGTCAGCAGGGCCGTGCAGAGGGAGTGTTTGTATTGTGTGTGTGAGCGAGTGTCTGGCGGCGGTGTGGGTGGGGTGGGGAGGGTGGTGTGTGTGTGTAGGTGGTGGTGTGGTGGTGGTGTAGGGGGTGGTGTGTGGTGGTGTGTGTGTGTGGTGTGTGTGTGTAGGAGGTGGGGGCCGGTGGGTGACTTACGTGACGGCGTACTGGGCGAAGGACAGATACTCCACCAGCACATCCAGACCCTTGTTCTCCTCGTTCAGGAACTCCCGGACCCACCTGTGGCGGGAAAACAAGAGAGGGTTACCACGGAAACAGACCGATCGTGTCGCCTTAGCGATGCTTCCATAACTGTGAGTCATGTCCAAGTGTCTGCACCACACGTGACAAGAATGACCTTTGTTGGATATTAAAGAATATCAGAAACTGAGAAAATGTACTGAAACTCTCAGAAAAGTAACCTTTTTCTTTTATTCTTCACAATTATTTCATTTAGCGTTAAAGGGGGACTAGATCAGTCTACCGGCCTACCCAGCAGACCGTACCAACTGGTAAACTGATCAGCATACGTGTCTTGTGATGTCACTTCGTCACAATGACAATTTGAGTCACATGACAACAACAACCTGGTGGTATAATACTAGGGCCCCTTTATTTCTTTAGTGCTTGTTTTACGTACACCCCCTCCACACACACACACACGCAAACACACAAGCCTTGCTACGGCACGACATATACTCTTATTATTACAACGCCTCTGTGTTCCTTCCTGCTGCCTAGCGACAGCAGGGGGGGGGGGGGCTAACAACCTGTTGTTGCAGAGACTTCAAAACATGACATCGCAGTTGCACGGTGCAGGACACGCACGGCAGAAAATAAAACGCACGTATACAATTAGATTACATCCAAGAACGCTGTGTGTCACACACGTGTGGGGAGGTGGGGGCGGTACAAGTGTAATTTCTCTTCATTCCTTTGATCAACAAATGAGGGGGAAATAAAAATCGCTAAGATACACGACAGTGGTCGTTTGTCGTGCATCTTAACGATTTTCCCGCTCTCCGGTCGGCCCCCTGATCCATGAGCAACGAGGGTCAGGCAGGGCGGGAGACGGTTAATTAGCATAACATCTTTAAGCCATTACATTAGCTAGTCGCGGTGGTGGCCGAATGCTCCGTCGCTGGGGGGTGGCAGGTTAGAGGCCTCAACGTATGGCCACTAGCATGATGAGGATCACCGAAGGGGAAATATGCCAGATCGCAGCCCTATGGACTTCTGGGAAGGGTTAGAGGGTTGATGCCTTACTACTACTACTACCTGGAGGGGTGAGGTGCAGGGACGTGCGGTCAGGGGAGGCAGAGCCTCACCTGTCATACTCCAATGAAAATAGCTGTTACGAAAAGTACAAAATAATATAAAATCAAATAAAATGAAAATCAAAACTGCAATGAAAAAGCACCAGGGGGAGGAGCCATCACATCTGCCTCACTGAGGGGGGCGTGTCTTGAGCCCACGTAATTGACGCTGGGGTTTAGGCCAGCCTGGGCCTGTGTGCCAATTCAATGGTGAATTTAAGATACAGCTATCGTGTTAATATGTGTAAATCTGGCTTTGATCGTAGCCAGTGCCTTTTTCATTTGTGTTGAATGAGTATGAATAGAGGAACTGCATTCGCCTATAAAACGTGAATGGAATACGTACCTGTATGCGTGTGTTGTAAAGAATGCTGATATGAAACATGAAACATACGGTCGCCTAACCAGTAGTCATTGTGCAACCTGCCAATTGAATGGTGAATTTAAACTACCTCTATCGGGTTCATGTGTGTGTAAATCTGGCTCTGATACTAGCCAGTCAGGGTGGGACCATAACCTTGAAGAGCTGCATCGTAGTAACACACACGGATGCTCACTATAACTAACCACAGTCACACACACACACACACACACACACACACACTCACACACACTCACACACACACAGGGGATGGGCACCGAAAAGTTTGTGTATTATTCAGAAGGGTGGCTGAGTGAGGAGGGGGGAAAAAAAGCTATGATTTCCTCTCGTCTGTGCTTTCTCCATCCGACAAATAATGACCATTAGGTCATTTAGATTGGGGTCGTTTAGCGATGTCATCCAGTTTGTTATGATCACTAGCATGAGGTCACTGCTACAGAGGGCGGGGCCTGCAGGCCTGTGTTTATAATAACCGCTGCCTCATCCAGACCAACACACACACACACACACACACACACCCTCTCTCTGGGCTTGACTTCAGGCAGGTTCTCCTTGTTATTGTTCCAACTTTATCTTAAGTTCACCATGACCTTGTCTGGCTTGCCTTTGTCTTCTGAGTAACCTGCTTTTCCTTTGTCTGTCAAAGCACTTTGTAAACTCAAAATAAAGTTCTTATTACTGTTATTTCTGCAGGGGGGGGGGGGGGGGCGGGGTTGGGGGGCGGTGAAGTATGGTAGCGAGGTGACAGGGAGGGTGGGATGCGGGGATGGGATGTGAGGGAGGGGATTATACATTTACATTTACATTTAGGGCATGGTGTGAGGGGGGGAATCGAAGCTGCAATCTGTTGATCAGCAACAGCAGAGCACAGGCAGACAGGACAATAAGAAATGTGTTGTACAACAACGAGCTGTAAACAAAATGACGTCCTCGTGTGTGTGCTGTGCATGAACCGAAGCGCCAAACTTTTATAGTGGCCGTGTGCGTGAACTGCGCGATAATATGGATTTGAGATTTTGAGAGTGCTGGGAACAGCCCCTGTCCACAATGTTTTAACAACTATAACTATAACAAATTGCACATCACAGCGACTGTTCAATTACACTGTATAAAAATATATATATTTATTATTTCGCTGTGGATTTGATGAGGTATTTGGACAGCAGTCTGTTAACAGCTGATGTGAGATTGAGGCGATGATTTGTGATCTGAGGATTTGCTTTCGTTTTATGTTTCAAATTATCACTCTGCTGAGCGAGGGATTCATGTGTTTATCTTGCAGGGGGTGATGCCTGTTTTGGTTTGTTTTATGGTGTTAACCGGTGTGGTGCCGGTCAGCGGGGCGCGGTGGTTGACAAACAAGTTTGGGAACCACTGAGTTCAGTCATGTCAGCAATGTGTCGCTGGGTCTGGCTGGTGTGTCAAAGTGTAAGGAACAGGCTGTGTGACTGTGACACAGACAGAGACAGGAACAGAGAGATAAAGCGAGAGAGAGATAAAGAAAGAGAGATTAAGAGACAGAGAGAGACAGAGAGAGACAGAGAGAGAGAGATAGAGAGACAGAGACAGAGAGAGAGAGAGAGAGAAAGAAACAGATAGGAGAGAGAGAGAGAGAGAGAGAGAGAGAGAGAGAGAGAGAGAGAGAGAGAGAGAGAGAGAGAGAGAGAGAGAGAGAGAGAGGAGGAGAGAGAGAGAGACAGAGAGAGAGAGAAGAGAGAGAGAGAAGAAGGAGAGAGAGAGAGAGAGAGAGGAGAGAGAGAGGAGAGAGAGAGAGAGAGAAGAGAGGAGAGAAGAGAGAGGAGAGAGAGAGAAGAGAGAGAGGAGGAGAGAGAGGAGAGTAGAGAGAGAGAGAGAGAGAGAGAGAGAGAGAGAGGAGAGAGAGAGAGGAGAGAGAGAGAGAGGAGAGAGAGAGAGACAAGAGAGAAAGAGGAGAGAGGAGAGAGGAGAGCACACACGCACACACGCACTCACACACACTCACACACATGCACACACGCACACACACGCACACACTCAGGCAGGGGAGAAATGCCTGCCCCGAGGGGACTGGTGAGTAAGTGTGTGTGTGTGTGTGTGTGTGTGTGTGTGTGTGTGTGTGTGTGTGTGTGAGTAAGTGTGTGTGTGTGTGTGTGTGTGTGTGTGTGTGAGTGTGTGTGTGTGTGTGTGTGTGCAGGGCCGTGCAGAAAAAGGGGAGCATTGTTTGTATTGTTGTGACTTGTGAGCGAGTGTCTGGACGGCCGGGGTGGGTGGGTGGGGAGGGTGGTGTGTGTGTGTATGGGTGGTGTGGTGGTGTGTGTAGGGGTGGTGTGTGTGTGTGTGTGTGTGTGTGTGTGTGTGTGTAGGAGGTGGGGGCCGGTGAGGATGACTTACGTGACGGCGTACTGGGCGAAGGACAGATACTCCACCAGCACATCCAGACCCTTGTTCTCCTCGTTCAGGAACTCCCGGACCCACCTGTGGCGGGAAAACAAGAGAGGGTTACCACGGAAACAGACCGATCGTGTCGCCTTAGCGATGCTTCCATAACTGTGAGTCATGTCCAAGTGTCTGCACCACACGTGACAAGAATGACCTTTGTTGGATATTAAAGAATATCAGAAACTGAGAAAATGTACTGAAACTCTCAGAAAAGTAACCTTTTTCTTTTATTCTTCACAATTATTTCATTTAGCGTTAAAGGGGGACTAGATCAGTCTACCGGCCTACCCAGCAGACCGTACCAACTGGTAAACTGATCAGCATACGTGTCTTGTGATGTCACTTCGTCACAATGACAATTTGAGTCACATGACAACAACAACCTGGTGGTATAATACTAGGGCCCCTTTATTTCTTTAGTGCTTGTTTTACGTACACCCCCTCCACACACACACACACGCAAACACACAAGCCTTGCTACGGCACGACATATACTCTTATTATTACAACGCCTCTGTGTTCCTTCCTGCTGCCTAGCGACAGCAGGGGGGGGGGGGGCTAACAACCTGTTGTTGCAGAGACTTCAAAACATGACATCGCAGTTGCACGGTGCAGGACACGCACGGCAGAAAATAAAACGCACGTATACAATTAGATTACATCCAAGAACGCTGTGTGTCACACACGTGTGGGGAGGTGGGGGCGGTACAAGTGTAATTTCTCTTCATTCCTTTGATCAACAAATGAGGGGGAAATAAAAATCGCTAAGATACACGACAGTGGTCGTTTGTCGTGCATCTTAACGATTTTCCCGCTCTCCGGTCGGCCCCCTGATCCATGAGCAACGAGGGTCAGGCAGGGCGGGAGACGGTTAATTAGCATAACATCTTTAAGCCATTACATTAGCTAGTCGCGGTGGTGGCCGAATGCTCCGTCGCTGGGGGGTGGCAGGTTAGAGGCCTCAACGTATGGCCACTAGCATGATGAGGATCACCGAAGGGGAAATATGCCAGATCGCAGCCCTATGGACTTCTGGGAAGGGTTAGAGGGTTGATGCCTTACTACTACTACTACCTGGAGGGGTGAGGTGCAGGGACGTGCGGTCAGGGGAGGCAGAGCCTCACCTGTCATACTCCAATGAAAATAGCTGTTACGAAAAGTAAAAATAATATAAAATCAAATAAGAAAATCAAACTGCAATGAAAAAGCACCAGGGGAGGAGCTATCACATCTGCCTCACTGAGGGGGGCGTGTCTTGAGCCCACGTAATTGACGCTGGGGTTTAGGCCAGCCTGGGCCTGTGTGCCAATTCAATGGTGAATTTAAGCTACAGCTATCGTGTTAATATGTGTAAATCTGGCTTTGATCGTAGCCAGTGCCTTTTTCATTTGTGTTGAATGAGTATGAATAGCGGAACTGCATTCGCCTATAAAACGTGAATCGAATACGTACCTGTATGCGTGTGTTGTAAAGAATGCTGATATGAAATATGAAACATACGGTCGCCTAACCAGTAGTCATTGTGCAACCTGCCCATTGGAATGGTGAATTTAAACTACCTCTATCGGCGTCATGTGTGTGTAAATCTGGCTCTGATACTAGCCAGTCAGGGGGGACCATTAACCTTGAAAGAGCTGCAGTCGTAGTAACACACACGGATGCGTCACTATAAACTAACCACGAGTCACAACCACCACCACACACACACACCACACACACGTCACACACACTCACACAGCCACACGGGGGAATGGGCACCGAAAAAGTTTGTGTATTATTCAGAAGGGTGGCTGAGTGAGGAGGGGGGAAAAAAAGCTATGATTTCCTCTCGTCTGTGCTTTCTCCATCGACAAATAATGACCATTAGGTCATTTAGATTGGGGTCGTTTAGCGATGTCATCCAGTTTGTTATGATCACTAGCATGAGGTCACTGCTACAGAGGGCGGGGCCTGCAGGCCTGTGTTTTTATAATAACCGCTGCCTCATCCAGACCAACACACACACACACAACACACACACACCCTCTCTCTGGGCTGGACTTCAGGGCAGGTTTCTCCTTGTTATTGTTCCAACTTTATCTTAAGTTCACCATGGACCTTGTCTGGCTTGCCTTTGTCTTCTGAGTAACCTGCTTTTTCCTTTGTCTGTCAAAGCACTTTGTAAACTCAAAATAAAGTTTCTTATTACTGTTATTTCTGCAGGGGGGGGGGGGGGGGGGGGGGGGGAGGGGTGGGGGTGGGGGTTGTGTTTACTGCAGGGAGGGTGGGATGCGGGGATGGGATGTGAGGGAGGGGATTATACATTTACATTTACATTTAGGGCATGGTGTGAGGGGGGAATCGAAGCTGCAATCTGTGTTGATCAGCAACAGCAAGAGCACAGGCAGACAGGACAATAAGAAATGTGTTGTACAACAACGAGCTGTAAACAAAATGACGTCCTCGTGTGTGTGCTGTGCATGAACCGAAGCGCCAAACTTTTATAGTGGGCCGTGTGCGTGAACTGCGCGATAATATGGATTTTGAGATTTTGAGAGTGCTGGGAACAGCCCCTGTTCCACAATGTTTTAAACAACTATAACTATAACAAATTGCACATCACAGGCGACTGTTCAATTACACTGTATAAAATATATTATATTTATTATTTCGCTGTGGATTTGATTGAGGTATTTGGGACAGCAGTCTGTTAAACAGCTGATGTGAGATTGAGGCGATGATTTGTGATCTGAGGATTTGCTTTCGTTTTATGTTTCAAATTATCACTCTGCTGAGCGAGGGATTCATGTGTTTATCTTGGCAGGGGGTGATGCCCTGGTTTTGTTTGTTTTTATGGTGTTAACCCGGTATAAGTGGGGCGGGGGGTGGGGGGGGCGGGGTTGTTGACCAAAACAAGTTTGGGAACCACTGAGTTCAGTCATGTCCAGAATGTGTCGCTGGGTCCTGGCTGGGTGTGTCAAAGTGTAAGGAACAGGCCTGTGGGTGGGACTGGTGGACAACAGGAACAGAGACAGGAACAGAGGAAATAAGCGAGAGAGAGATAAAGGAAAGAGAGAATTAAGGAGACAAGGAGGAGACAGAGAGAGACCAGAGAGAGAGAGATCTAGAGAGACCAGAGAACAGAGAGAGAGGGAGTGGAGAGAAATAAAGATAGGCGAGGAGAGAGAGAGGTGAGGAGAGAAGAGAGGAGAAGAGGAGAGAAGGGTGAAAGAGGAAGAGGAGAAGAGGCCAAACCCGAGAGAGTGGACGAAGAGAAAGGAAAGAGATGAGAGGAGAGAAAGAAACAGATAGGGAGAGGGAAGAGGAGAGAGAGAGAGAGGAGAGAGAGGAGAGAGAGAGAGAGAGAAGAGAGAACCAGAGAAGTGAGAGGACAGATAGAAGAACAGAGAAGACGAGAGAGAGAGAGAGAGAGAGAGAGAGAGAGAGAGAGAGAGAGAGAGAGAGAGAGAGAGAGAGAGAGAGAGAGAGAGAGAGAGAGAGAGAGAGAGAGAGAGAGAGAGAGAGAGAAGGAGAGAGAGAGAGAGAGAGAGAGAGAGAGAGAGAGAAAGACAGAGACAGAGACAGAATGAGGAGATTCTGGTGGAGTGGCAGCCCATGGTGGAGGGGTGGTTTAGGTAGATGTGTTCAATGTCCCTGATACATTTACATTCAGAGGGATACAAAAGCAAAGCAAAGCGACTTACAACGAGAGGTGACAGGGGTCAGCTGTCTGTGGTCCACCCTCCCCTCCCTCCCCCCCTCCCTCCCTCCCTCCTCTCCCCCCTCCCTCACCCCCTCCCTCCCTCCCCCCCCTCTTTCCCCCTCCTCCACACCACCAATCCACTCATCCATCAAACCTCTTGCCCTACCTCCCCATGGCAGGACCATACCCCCCCCCCCCACCCCAACCCCCCCCTTACCAGACCAACCTAGGACCTACATATCCCAGGAATGCACCAGGCCCAGGCCAAATCACTCACCAAGGTTAATGCACTTAGCCATCACCGATCCACCGTCGACTGTACCGTCATCAGGGTCCTAATGACTGAGGGCAGAGGTGCGGGGAAAGGCTAACCGCTCCTGACACCAACCCATCGACGTATTGATCCGCACCTGAAGGTGACAGCCTGGCGCTGTGCTAAATCAATCAATCAATCAATCAATCAATCAATCACTTTAAAGCAGAGTGACGCCCAACAACAGCCGGCGCCTCCGACCGGTTGTTATAAAAACAGGAATGCAGAACGACAGGAATATACTTTAGAAAAGCAGCTCCTCTTAACACGTAATGGCAGCTGGTCGGGGAGAGGGGGGTGAAGGAGTTAAACTGGGATACAAGGATGTTTTTTTTCGTACTTTTTTTTTACTTTGCTGTTTTTTTTAAAACTGTAAACATTGTACATATCATTCTAGACGTTCTGGTTCTGGTTCTCATCCCTCCAATTCCCTCAAGTTGTCTTTAGCATTCGTTTGCACGTTCTTCTGCTGAGCATCGCTACTTTTATGCGTACGTGACGAATAAAGTTCTCGAATCATCTTGAATCAAGATGGAGGACACAAGATGGACGCCACCACCGGGTTGAGCAATGATCAATAGGTTTATCTGTCTCACCTACGACCACATGTCTCCCTCTACAAGGGTCAGACCAGGGAAGGAGGGGGGGGGGGGGGTGGAGGGGGTGATGAGGAGGAGGGGTTAGTGTAAACATCTGTGTCTCTCAGCGTCTGGAATTCCCCCCCCTCCCCCCACCCCTTAACACCCCCACACCCCCATTCCTCCCCAGAATCCAATGCTGCAGGGTCACAAGACACTTTACAACGCAGCCTTGACACACACACGTAGACACACAGACACACAGACACACACACACACACACACACACACACACACACACACACACACACACACACATATATACACACACACACACACACACACACACACACACACACACGCCGCAGTGACTCACCCTATATGATTGGTGCGTAATGAGATTTCCAGCTCTCTGAGGACTTGGGTGGACTCCTGGACTCGTCGTCTGAATTTCTGGGGGGGAGGGAGGAAACAGGAGGGTTAATATTTCACCCCCTGAGGCCGCGGTAGCTTAGGGAGCAGAACGCTGAGAGCAGCCTAGACTCTGTCGAGAGGTCAGAGGTCAGACGGAGAGCGGCTGAGCATTTGATCTGGACACCCCGTACACCGAGATAACTCCCCCGCTGTTTTAAAGGCTTGAAGAAAATAGATAACATAATCTAACGCACATTTTACTTTCAAATTAGTACCCCTAAGTACTGAATCAATCAATCGATTCCGATTTTCGGGAAACATTTAGAAAAGTTTGAGAATCAGAAGAATCAAAATTGAATCAAATTGTGAGATACCGAAAGATTCACTCCCCTTATATCCAGGTATAGGTCCTACATAAAGTTGAAAGGGGACATGGTCAATATTACACATTATGATTAGCCCCTGCGCATACACATCTGATGTACCACAGTAACCACACACACACACACACACACACACACACACACACAGTAAACACAAACAGACCAACACACACACACACACACATACACACACACACACAAAGCAACAAGTGGCTGCAGTCAATAGAACAGAAACAATGCAAGTCAAGGCAATTTTTTGCCTTTTCTCAACACTCACAAAAACCTGAGTGGATCCCAATGAAAACTCAAAGTGGCTGGAAGCTAGCTAAGCTAACCACGAGAAAATGAACAAATTACATGTGTGTGTGCTGAGGCCATGATGTCCATCACACACAGCCCACCAGACACACACACACAGCCCACCAGAGACACACACACACAGCCCACCAGAGACACACACACAGCCCACCAGAGACACACACACACAGCCCACCAGAGACACACACACACAGCCCACCAGAGACACACACACAGCCCACCAGAGACACACACACACAGCCCACCAGAGACACACACACAGCCCACCAGAGACACACACACAGCCCACCAGAGACACACACACAGTCCCCACTGACTAATAGGGCTGAACCATCCTCGCAGACGGGGAGGAGAGGAGGAGCGGAGGAGGAGAAGAGGAGGAGAGGAGGAGGAGGAAGAGGGGAGAGGAGGAGGAGGAAGTGAGGAAAGGAGGACGTGAGGAGAGGACAGGGAGGAGGAAGAGATGAGAGGAGAATGAGGAGGAAGAGAGGAGGAAGAGGGGAGTATAAGAGAGGGAGCGAGAGGAGAGGAGAGGAGAGGAGGAAGATGAGGGGAGGATTAGCAGGAGAGGTGGAGGAAAGGAGAGGAGAGGAAGACAGGGGGAGACAAGGAAGTGAGGAGAGGAGAGGGGAGAGGAGAGGGGAAGAGGAGAGGAGAGGAGGATGAGGAGGAGAGAGAGGGGAGCAGAGGGGGAAGTTAGAAGTGGAGAGTAAAGAGGGGAGAATATAGGAGATAAAGAGGAACAGACCAGGAGAGGAGGAGGAGGAGGAGGAGCAGGAGGGAGAGGGGAGAGGAGGATAAGTTGGGGGCCAGTACACTTTCCATGATGTTAGCGACGGAGGGAGTGGACCACAGTTAGCCTGTTATTAACGTCACCCAGAGCACAGCAGTTCCCACCCTCTCCCTACTAAATATATTTCCCTCTCTCTTTCACTCTCCCTCTCTCTCTCCCTCCTTATTTTTTGGGCCGGGGCTGTGTGTGTGTGTGTGTGTGTGTGTGTGTGTGTGTGTGTGTGTGTGTGTGTGTGTGTGTGTGTGTGTACATTAGGCACACATACTAGGGATGAGAACCTACAAGATGGTTGTTGTTTTTTGTTTTTATTAGGGGAGGAGTCCTTTGTGTGTTTGCATGAAATTGAGAGAGAGTGAGAGTGAGAGAGAGAGAGAGAGAGAAAAGAGAAAGAGAGAGAGAGAGAGAGAGAGAGAGAGAGAGAGAGAGAGAGAGAGAGAGAGAGAGAGAAGAGAATTTAAGGGGGTACTGAGTAGCCTTCCCAGAGGTGGCCCCCTCCCTCCCTCCCTCTCTCCCTCCCTCCCTCTGTTCCTCCCTTTCTCCCTCCCTCCCTCCCTCCCTCCGTTCCTCCCTCCCTCTCTCCCTCTCTCCCTCTCTTCCTCGACACCCCTTTACTCAACACTCCAGTCTAAGTGCTACCAGCTGCAGGCAGGGGCCGAGCAATGGAGGGCAGGAAGGAGGAGGAGGAGGAGGGGGAGGAGGAGACAAAGAAGAAGATGGAGACGGCAAAGAAGAAAAAGAAGAAGAAAAAGAAGAAGAAAAAGAAGATGACGAGAAAAAAAGTACATTAAATGGAGACAGGGTCATGGGATGAGGAGGAGGAGGAGGTGGGCGGGGAGACAGAGTCTGCTGAAAGGGGGGGGGGGGGGTGAGGGGGGGTCATCCTGGAAACAAATCAATTGGCTGATACATTTCTTGGGGACTTGGCTGCAAACGGGGTTTCCTCCCCCCGGCGCTGCCGATTGGTGGGAGGTGCCCAGAGGAATGCGCCGCGGCCAATAGGGCGCGGGGGGGAGGGCCGAGGCAGCCGACCTCCGGCCCCCTCCCTCACCGAGGCACAATAGTGGCAATTGTTTGAGTCTGAAGAAAAGGGGGATGGAGCAGGAATGTAGGGAGAAAACAGGGGAGAGAGACAGAGAGAGAGAGAGAGAGACAGGAGAGAGAGAGACAGAGAGAGAGAGACAGAGAGAGAGAGCAGACAGAGAGAAGAGACAGACAGAGAGAGACAGACAGAGAGAGAGAGAGCGACAGAGAGAGAGAGACAGAGAGAGAGAGACAGAAAAAACTAAACAAAAACATAACTCTCTCTCTCACTTCTTTCTTGCTCTCCTGATACATGATATTTATTGTTGCCTCACTGTCTCTCATCTCCATCTCACGCTTTTTCCATGTCCCAGCATCCTCATCATCCTCATCATCATCATCATCATCATCATCATCACCTCTTCCTCGTATCTCTTAACCCCCCCCACCCCATTACTTGCTGTTTATATGTTTATTTGGGTTATATATCTCATTCCTAAAAATAAAAACATTTTAAAAACCTGCTCTTTTTGCTGTAAATACTGTAAATAATGTGGATATTCAGATTTTGATCCCTCCAATTCAATTCAAATCGTGATGTTTGTATTGTTCTCTCCCTTCTACCTCTGAACGTTACACTATCTCTCTCTCTCTCTCTCTCTCTCTCTCTCTCTCTCTCTCTCTCTCTCTCTCTCTCTCTCTCCGTTAGCCTAGCACGCTAGCATCGAGCGTGGCCCGGAGGAACACATGAACACATGACTCCGGACCGCGGAGTCACGGCTGCAGAGGTCAGGGCCCCAGCGGCGGAGGACTCACAAGGATCACTCTCTCCCTCCCTCCCTCCCTCTAGATAGAGAGAGAGAGAGAGAGAGAGAGAGAGAGAGAGAGAGAGAGAGAGAGAGAGAGAGAAGGGTCATCTAAAAATGGATACATGCCCAGAGTTAAGCTGGACTCATAATCTATTCTTCTTTCTAGCCATGGGAAAGGATATGATGAATGTCTCTTGGGTCCTTGGTGGTCATCATACCCATGCAACCGATTATTGTTCTTTTAAATGGTCTTTTCCCTCCAAAACAACAACAAACAATGAATTCAAGTCAAACTGGTGTCGCCTTGTCAATATATGGCGACCGCCTTCACTTCAGAGGGCATCCAGAGAAGCCACTAACAGTTTCCAACAATGTAATCTACCTCTTTGTGACAGACGCGTAGCTCAGGAGGTAAGAGCGGTTGTCTGCCAACAGGAAGGTTGCTGGTTCGATCCCCGGGCTCTGCCTCCTAGCTAAGTGTGGAGGTGTCCCTGAGCAAGACACCACCTAACCCTAACTGCTCCTGACGTGTTGGTTGTTACCTTGCATGGTTGACACCACCGTCGGTGTATGAATGGGTGAATGTGAGGCAATACTGTAAAGTGCTGTGGATAAAAGCGCTGCATAAATGCAATCCATTTACAGGGTCCATCTGCTTTATTATTCACATATCTCCCCTTTGTATAAACATACGTCTGCCTGTGTTTTACATCCTTCATCACCACTGTCATCCTATCCCAGACATAGGCCTACCCTACACCCAGCAGGAGTTTCAATCTCCGGCGTCAACACAACGATGAGAATACGAGAGACAGAGAGAGAGAGAGAGAGAGAGAGAGAGAGAGAGAGAGAGAGAGAGAGAGAGAGAGACGGTGAGAGAGAGAGAGAGAGAGAGAGAGAGAGAGAGAGAGAGAGAGAGACGTTGTTGGTGGGGTCCCGTTCTGTTTGGAGACGGCTGCTGCTGGGTGGATTTAGGTCCATCTCCAGGCGCTGGGGTCCGGTCCAACGCCACCAGCCAACAGAGCCTTCATAGCTTTGGCAACAGGCAGAGATTTGGCTCCCCTCTACCCCCCTACTCTCTCCACAGTCCCCCTTAACTCCCCTCTTCCAAGGAGGAGGGGGGAGGTGGGGTGGAGGGGCCGGCCAGCTGGGTCGCTCCTCCCAACCTCAGCTGGTACTGGGGAGAGATGATGTCATATCTCAGCCGCCCGCGCACCCGCCCTGCCGTGACTCTGGGATAATAACACTTGGAGGCATTTTTGCTTGGAGGCAAAAAAACAGCCCAACTGACATCATGACGTCTGATCATGAGTTATGATCATCTCACTGTTGCCTCTGGTGCCTGCTGATGATGTCCCTCAGGTGGCTTCACTAGGCTCCTCCCACCACCAGGAGCACACAGGTAGATGCGTTGCATACGAGAGAAACCAGTTCATTGTAGAAGCTGGAAATTGGATACTGTGATTTAGGACCAGTGTCCACCAGATGCGTATTTTCAATGCAAACCCCATGAAGTTTCGCATTTACAGCCCTCAGCGCCTTCGGCACAAAAACGCCCCCAGCGTTCAGCTTGTTTTCCCGCTCCGCTCCCGGCACTTTCAGGTGAAATGAGTTCAACTTTTGGAACAGCGCTGCGCTCGTCAATGTGACTTCTCTCTTGTCAGCCAATTAAAATCGAGGAGGGGGGCGGGACATACCATATCAATACTGTCAACAATGGCGGAGGAGAAATACTGATACTGTGCTGGCAGCGGAAAAAAACCCCACAAACCCCCGCTGGACCAAGCAGCTATCTCCCCCTGGCTGTGAGGAAGACCTCCTGGCCTTGTGGGGAGACAGGGAGGGGAGGGTGAGAGGGGTGAGAGGGAAGAGGGCGGAGTCCGGGTAGGAAGAAGAAGAAGCCTTACCTTCCGGGTGACGGCCGGGTCCAGATAACTCATGAGCTTCTGGATGTACGTGTGTGGAGGGTTCTTGACTTGGAAGCGTTCCTACGACGAAAGTGAAAGTAGAGAGAGAGAGAGAGATTAGAGACAAAACATTTGAACAGTTGAATGGAAAACTTTCCCTGCGGACAATATATCATCAATGCTCATTAAGGAGACATTTGGACCTGAAAGAGAATGAATTCTAAATAAGGACAATTAAGGACAGATAATTATGCTACAGGTAGATTAGCGGTTAGGGCCTTTCCGGGTTGAAGACACTGCGACTGAACCGCGAACCTTTCCGTTAATTCGGGTTACATTTCAACTGTTAATATTGTAGATATCTCAGTAAATATTCAAGAAAAACCCATAAATACAGTCCTCCATCTATGTGTGTGTTCCATTCAATTATTGTAAAATCACAAAGATATAAGATATGCAGTAATCGGTAAGGTAAAGGTTTTAAATAATAATAAATAAATGCATTGTTGTGGCTCGTGTAGCGGACGGCCGTGCCAACCGAGACTCTGGGCAGCGGGTTCCAACAACAACAGTTTCCAGTCACCAGCGTGCGTGTGTGCGTGTGTGTGCGTGTGTGTGTGTGTGTTGTGTTGTCCGGCGACGCTCGCACTCGACGGGTAAACAATAAAAAAGATGTGGTGTCGTGGTGGTGGTGAGTCGTTTTACTGCCCCCCGCTCTTGAGTCGAGTGGCTCCCTCTCTCACACAAGCTGGTGTCTCAAAAGGCTAAACGTGGGGGGGGGGGGGGGGGATAGGAGGGTAGTGGGGGGGACGGGGACGCTAAGTCTTGAGCTAAATAATAGTCATTCTAGTTTATCCAATCAATGCAAACCCCTGATTACGCGACCGCAAGAAGCAGCAGCAGCAGCAGCAGAACTAGCAGCAGCATCACCCTGCTGGCACACACAGGATGAGCTTGTTGTGTCCACGTGGCTAGCTACTAGCCTTTTGTTGGCCCGTCTACCATCAGGCTCCATCTAACTGTCTCCACCATATCACAATGCTGTCTCTGTTTTTAACATAAGATAAGATAAGATAGAACTTTATTCAAGGAAGTGTGTGTGTGTGTGTGTTGCTGTGATCATGACTGGATACCTGGTGGTCACCGGCATCTCACGATGGACAATAGTCGCAATATTATTCAATGTTCTTCATTTGTACTTAAAATGTTTTCTTTGCTGTAAATACTACTCTGCATGTCCATTATGACACCCATTGCACCCCTAGCCCTCCCCCTGGAAGGAGGGATCCCCCACTCTGCGTTCCGTCTCAAAATGTCCTCCTTGTTAATTAAATTAAAAAAAACTCCTTCGCGGGTGTCATAAATACATGGCCTGTAAAGCCCTGTGGGACTTAACTGTGATTAATGAGCTAAACAAACAACAATGACATGACTTGTTGATGAGAGGGGCCAGGCTTTTGTTTATGGTAACCATGCGGCTCTATGCGCTGTATTATGAAGAAAATGACAGCACAAAAGCAGCACAATGTAAATATATCATCACATATATCATTAAAGCTATCAGCCACCAGGCGGTGAAGTCACGTGCACGGATCCCTTGACCTTGGGGAATTGAACCTGTGTGTGTGTGTGTGTGTGTGTGTGTGTCTAAAGCTTAGCCCAACAGACGGGGACATCTCCCCCCTGCGCACCACTCACCTTCATTCTACCTCAAATCATCCATCATTGTGTTCCAAATAGACTTCATATACGAGAGATTAGATCGCACACACGCACCTGCACGTGCAGGCACACACACACACACACACGCACACACACACACGCGCACACACACACACACACACACACGCACAAGCACGCACACACTGAGTGAGACAACTCTGGGTTATGGACAGTGACGTAACGCACGGTAACAAGATTTGCTGCATCACCAGCTATGGGAAATACCAGCTTTATACAGACGCGCCCATTGTGCGTATGTGTGTGTGTGTGTGTGTGTGTATGTGCGTGCGTGCGTGCGTGTGTGTGTGCGTGTGTTGAATGCAGAGAGTTATCTGTGTTGCCAGTGCTAGCCTTAATGCTGTATACTGTCAGATGACTCATGAACAGCAAACAGCAAAACTGACAAATTCAGATTCAAACCGTCGCCGTACACACACACACGCGTCTCCGTCTCCGTACCGAGCCGTGCTGTGCTGTGTACTGCTGCTGCTGTGTGTGTGTATCCACGTATCAGATGCCCATCCATCCATCCTAGCCAGGGTCTGTCACAATAACAGGAAACAGATTCCCACTCCAATCTGTCACTAAGAGAAAGACGTAAAGAGAACGAGGAAATCAATTTCCTGCAGCAGAAAATGCGGTGGGCGCTGCAGAGTAAAATGAGGGATGTTCCTATAAACTATAGTACAGACAGACAGTACGCTTGGGGGGGTGGGGGGGTTGTCAATATGGATTCAGTGTACTCAAATATGTTCCCATGCTGAGTAGGAGACGGATAGCAACGAGGAATGTACGGAAGATCTTCTGGATCAATTGAAATCATGCATGGATTAGAGGAGGACTTGTGCAACTTCCTGTGGAGGGTGGAGAGGAGAGGATACAAGGAGGTGGGAGGTCAGTGTGAGAGAAGGCTGGAGAAGACTTCATCCATTCCCAACAACGCGGCCCTACTCCCACCTTCCCCCGTAGCCTTCAGTTTCATCACGACGAGAGCGGCGCGGAGAGCGGACCACCACCAGAAAGGAGTGCGGCAACGGAAAAGATGAAAAACAGAAGTTGTAAGAATGTTGTTTGTCTCCACCACCAGAACCTTCCTTCCAGTCACGGAGGAGGCAGCCAAAACGCAGATAGATACCAGAGCAACGAGGCAAGGCGGCGTTTGAGTTACTGTCGTTTATAAAAAACGACGATATCTAAGCTATGGAACAACTCACAGGGGCCAATCGCTGTCCAGCTAAGGTCCAATATTTCCCTCTTGTTAAGCAGAAATATAAGACTGAATAGAAGACTACACAACATCCTGGTGACCCTCAAAAGCACCACCAGATGAGATCTTTCCAGAGTGTGAAAAGTTCACTCGACTACTCATCCTGACATGTGATGACCAACGACCCAACGACCAACGACCCACTCACATCCCTGAAATTCTTCCACGAGTTGCAGCGAATATGTTTAATATTTTGGTTTGTCGGCCTAAGGCTCCCCCTGCCCCCCCTATATTACTCGCCACACTAACGAAAAAGGGATTCACTGAAAGATATGACATGAAAAACATTTTACTCTTTCAACGAGATGTGTGCAGTGTGTTTACTTCTTGTAGAAAAACATGAATAAATTAGATATGACTCCAAATATAGCGAGGAGAATATACAGTGTTCTCGTCGACAGCAAATAAGAGGGAACCTTGGCTGTTTGCCGTGTCGTATAGAGACAGAGACTACATGGCTGTATGATAGTGGATCCTGAATGGCTGTGGATTGGAGAATGGTGGGGGCCTCTCTGGTCCAGATTCATGATTCGTGATCCAGGCTTTATGATCCAGGCTCCAGGCTTTATGAACTAGGCTCCAGACTCCATGATCCAGGCTCCAGGCTTCATGATCCAGGCTCCAGACTCCAGTCTTCATGATCCAGGTCTTCATGATCCAGGCTTCATGGCCCAGGCTACATGATCCAAGTTACATGCTCCAGGTTTCGGACTCCAGGCTCAATGATCCAGGCTCCATGCTTTAGACTCCAGAATCTGTCCATCTACGTCCCCCTCTCTTTACTTTGCCCTTTCCATCTTCCTCCCCCCCCCCCCCCCCCCCACCCAAGAGGGGAGAGGAGGATAAGTTGGGGGCCAGTACACTTTCCATGATGTTAGCGACGGAGGGAGTGGACCACAGTTAGCCTGTTATTAACGTCACCCAGAGCACAGCAGTTCCCACCCTCTCCCTACTAAATATATTTCCCTCTCTCTTTCACTCTCCCTCTCTCTCTCCCTCCTTATTTTTTGGGGCTGTGTGTGTGTTGTGTTGTGTGTGTGTGTGTGTTGTGTGTTGTGTGTCGTGTGTGTGTGTTGTGTGGTTGTGTGTGTTGTTGTTTTTTGTTTTTATTAGGGGAGGAGTCCTTTGTGTGTTTGCATGAAATTGAGAGAGAGTGAGAGTGAGAGAGAGAGAGAACGAGAGAGAGAGAGAGAAAGAGAACGAGAGAGAGAGAGAGAGAGAGAGAGAGAGAGAGAGAGAGAGAGAGAGAGAGAGAGAGAGAGAGAGAGAGAGAGAGAGAGAGAGAGAGTGAGAGAGAGACAGAGTGAGTACTCTCCCTCCTCCTCTCTCTCCCTCCTCTCTCCCTTCCTCTTTCCTCCCTTCTCCCTCCCTCTCTCCCTCCTCTCTCCTCCTCCCTCTCTCTCTCTCCTTCTTCCTCCACCCCTTTACTCAACACTCCAGTCTAAGTGCTACCAGCTGCAGGCAGGGGCCGAGCAATGGAGGGCAGGAAGGAGGAGGAGGAGGAGGGGGAGGAGGAGACAAAGAAGAAGATGGAGACGGCAAAGAAGAAAAAGAAGAAGAAAAAGAAGAAGAAAAAGAAGATGACGAGAAAAAAAGTACATTAAATGGAGACAGGGTCATGGGATGAGGAGGAGGAGGAGGTGGGCGGGGAGACAGAGTCTGCTGAAAGGGGGGGGGGGGGGGGGAGGGGGGGTCATCCTGGAAACAAATCAATGGCTGATACATTCTTGGGGACTTGGCTGCAAACGGGGTTTCCTCCTCCCCGGCTGCTGCCGATTGGTTGGGAGGTGCCCAGAGGAATGCGCCGCGGCCAATAGGGGCGCGGGGGGGGAGGAGCCGAGGCAGCCGACCTCCGGCCCCCTCCCTCACCGAGGCACAAAGTGGCAATTGTTTGAGTCTGAAGAAAAGGGGGGATGGAGCAGGAATGTAGGGAGAAAACAGGGGGAGAGAGACAGAGAGAGAGAGAGAGAGAGACAGAGAGAGAGAGACAGAGAGAGAGAGAGCGACAGAGAGAGAGAGACAGAGAGAGAGACAGAGAGAGAGAGACAGAGAGAGAGAGAGCGACAGAGAGAGAGAGACAGAGAGAGAGAGACAGAGAGAGAGACAGAAAAAACTAAACAAAAACATAACTCTCTCTCTCACTCTCTTTCTTGCTCTCCTGATACATGATATTTATTGTTGCCTCACTGTCTCTCATCTCCATCTCACGCTTTTTCCATGTCCCAGCATCCTCATCATCCTCATCATCATCATCATCATCATCATCATCACCTCTTCCTCGTATCTCTTAACCCCCCCCACCCCATTACTTGCTGTTTATATGTTTATTTGGGTTATATATCTCATTCCTAAAAATAAAAACATTTTAAAAACCTGCTCTTTTTGCTGTAAATACTGTAAATAATGTGGATATTCAGATTTTGATCCCTCCAATTCAATTCAAATCGTGATGTTTGTATTGTTCTCTCCCTTCTACCTCTGAACGTTACACTATCTCTCTCTCTCTCTCTCTCTCTCTCTCTCTCTCTCTCTCTCTCTCTCTCTCTCTCTCTCTCTCCTCTCTCTCTCCTCTCCTCTCGAGCGTGGCCCGGAGGACACATGAACACATGACTCCGGACCGCGGAGTCACGGCTGCAGAGGTCAGGGCCCCAGCGGCGGAGGACTCACAAGTTGTCAAACAAAACTCCCAGCTGCTCTCCTCATTCTCTTCATAGAGAGAGAGAGAGAGAGAGAGAGAAGGGTCATCTAAAAATGGATACATGCCCAGAGTTAAGCTGGACTCATAATCTATTCTTCTTTCTAGCCATGGGAAAGGATATGATGAATGTCTCTTGGGTCCTTGGTGGTCATCATACCCATGCAACCGATTATTGTTCTTTTAAATGGTCTTTTCCCTCCAAAACAACAACAAACAATGAATTCAAGTCAAACTGGTGTCGCCTTGTCAATATATGGCGACCGCCTTCACTTCAGAGGGCATCCAGAGAAGCCACTAACAGTTTCCAACAATGTAATCTACCTCTTTGTGACAGACGCGTAGCTCAGGAGGTAAGAGCGGTTGTCTGCCAACAGGAAGGTTGCTGGTTTGATCCCCGGGCTCCTCCTCCAAGCTAAGTGTGGAGGTGTCCCTGAGCAAGACACCACCTAACCCTAAATTCTCCTGACGTTACCTTGCATGGTTGACACCACCGTCGGTGTATGAATGGGTGAATGTGAGGCAATACTGTAAAGTGCTGTGGATAAAAGCGCTGCATAAATGCAATCCATTTACAGGGTCCATCTGCTTTATTATTCACATATCTCCCCTTTGTATAAACATACGTCTGCCTGTGTTTTACATCCTTCATCACCACTGTCATCCTATCCCAGACATAGGCCTACCCTACACCCAGCAGGAGTTTCAATCTCCGGCGTCAACACAACGATGACATCATCACCCCGAGACGACAGAGAGAGAGAGAGAGAGAGAGAGAGAGAGAGAGAGAGAGAGAGAGAGAGAGAGAGAGAGAGAGAGAGAGAGAGAGAGAGAGAGAGACGTTGTTGGTGGGGTCCCGTTCTGTTTGGAGACGGCTGCTGCTGGGTGGATTTAGGTCCATCTCCAGGCGCTGGGGTCCGGTCCAACGCCACCAGCCAACAGAGCCTTCATAGCTTTGGCAACAGGCAGAGATTTGGCTCCCCTCTACCCCCCTACTCTCTCCACAGTCCCCCTTAACTCCCCTCTTCCAAGGAGGAGGGGGGAGGTGGGGTGGAGGGGCCGGCCAGCTGGGTCGCTCCTCCCAACCTCAGCTGGTACTGGGGAGAGATGATGTCATATCTCAGCCGCCCGCGCACCCGCCCTGCCGTGACTCTGGGATAATAACACTTGGAGGCATTTTTGCTTGGAGGCAAAAAAACAGCCCAACTGACATCATGACGTCTGATCATGAGTTATGATCATCTCACTGTTGCCTCTGGTGCCTGCTGATGATGTCCCTCAGGTGGCTTCACTAGGCTCCTCCCACCACCAGGAGCACACAGGTAGATGCGTTGCATACGAGAGAAACCAGTTCATTGTAGAAGCTGGAAATTGGATACTGTGATTTAGGACCAGTGTCCACCAGATGCGTATTTTCAATGCAAACCCCATGAAGTTTCGCATTTACAGCCCTCAGCGCCTTCGGCACAAAAACGCCCCCAGCGTTCAGCTTGTTTTCCCGCTCCGCTCCCGGCACTTTCAGGTGAAATGAGTTCAACTTTTGGAACAGCGCTGCGCTCGTCAATGTGACTTCTCTCTTGTCAGCCAATTAAAATCGAGGAGGGGGGCGGGACATACCATATCAATACTGTCAACAATGGCGGAGGAGAAATACTGATACTGTGCTGGCAGCGGAAAAAAACCCCACAAACCCCCGCTGGACCAAGCAGCTATCTCCCCCTGGCTGTGAGGAAGACCTCCTGGCCTTGTGGGGAGACAGGGAGGGGAGGGTGAGAGGGGTGAGAGGGAAGAGGGCGGAGTCCGGGTAGGAAGAAGAAGAAGCCTTACCTTCCGGGTGACGGCCGGGTCCAGATAACTCATGAGCTTCTGGATGTACGTGTGTGGAGGGTTCTTGACTTGGAAGCGTTCCTACGACGAAAGTGAAAGTAGAGAGAGAGAGAGAGATTAGAGACAAAACATTTGAACAGTTGAATGGAAAACTTTCCCTGCGGACAATATATCATCAATGCTCATTAAGGAGACATTTGGACCTGAAAGAGAATGAATTCTAAATAAGGACAATTAAGGACAGATAATTATGCTACAGGTAGATTAGCGGTTAGGGCCTTTCCGGGTTGAAGACACTGCGACTGAACCGCGAACCTTTCCGTTAATTCGGGTTACATTTCAACTGTTAATATTGTAGATATCTCAGTAAATATTCAAGAAAAACCCATAAATACAGTCCTCCATCTATGTGTGTGTTCCATTCAATTATTGTAAAATCACAAAGATATAAGATATGCAGTAATCGGTAAGGTAAAGGTTTTAAATAATAATAAATAAATGCATTGTTGTGGCTCGTGTAGCGGACGGCCGTGCCAACCGAGACTCTGGGCAGCGGGTTCCAACAACAACAGTTTCCAGTCACCAGCGTGCGTGTGTGCGTGTGTGTGCGTGTGTGTGTGTGTGTTGTGTTGTCCGGCGACGCTCGCACTCGACGGGTAAACAATAAAAAAGATGTGGTGTCGTGGTGGTGGTGAGTCGTTTTACTGCCCCCCGCTCTTGAGTCGAGTGGCTCCCTCTCTCACACAAGCTGGTGTCTCAAAAGGCTAAACGTGGGGGGGGGGGGGGGGGGGGGGGGGGGGGGGGCGGGGGGGGGGGGGGTTGGGGGGGGGGGGGTGGGGTGCGGGGGAGATGCCTGGAAATAATAGTCATTCTAGTTTATCCAATCAATGCAAACCCCTGATTACGCGACCGCAAGAAGCAGCAGCAGCAGCAGCAGAACTAGCAGCAGCATCACCCTGCTGGCACACACAGGATGAGCTTGTTGTGTCCACGTGGCTAGTATTCTTCTGAACATAGATTCTAAAACAACTCTAGACAACCTAATAAATACAGTAAAAAGTATTCTTATAAATTCTAAACATAAATAAAAAAAAAAAACTGAGCAATTAGGCCCGTCTACCATCAGGCTCCATCTAACTGTCTCCACCATATCACAATGCTGTCTCTGTTTTTAACATAAGATAAGATAAGATAGAACTTTATTCAAGGAAGTGTGTGTGTGTGTGTGTTGCTGTGATCATGACTGGATACCTGGTGGTCACCGGCATCTCACGATGGACAATAGTCGCAATATTATTCAATGTTCTTCATTTGTACTTAAAATGTTTTCTTTGCTGTAAATACTACTCTGCATGTCCATTATGACACCCATTGCACCCCTAGCCCTCCCCCTGGAAGGAGGGATCCCCCACTCTGCGTTCCGTCTCAAAATGTCCTCCTTGTTAATTAAATTAAAAAAAACTCCTTCGCGGGTGTCATAAATACATGGCCTGTAAAGCCCTGTGGGACTTAACTGTGATTAATGAGCTAAACAAACAACAATGACATGACTTGTTGATGAGAGGGGCCAGGCTTTTGTTTATGGTAACCATGCGGCTCTATGCGCTGTATTATGAAGAAAATGACAGCACAAAAGCAGCACAATGTAAATATATCATCACATATATCATTAAAGCTATCAGCCACCAGGCGGTGAAGTCACGTGCACGGATCCCTTGACCTTGGGGAATTGAACCTGTGTGTGTGTGTGTGTGTGTGTGTGTGTCTAAAGCTTAGCCCAACAGACGGGGACATCTCCCCCCTGCGCACCACTCACCTTCATTCTACCTCAAATCATCCATCATTGTGTTCCAAATAGACTTCATATACGAGAGATTAGATCGCACACACGCACCTGCACGTGCAGGCACACACACACACACACACACGCACACACACACACACACACACACACACGCACAGCACACACTGAGTGAGACAACTCTGGGTTATGGACAGTGACGTAACGCACGGTAACAAGATTTGCTGCATCACCAGCTATGGGAAATACCAGCTTTAGATGCCCATTGTGTGTGTGTGCGTGTGTGTGTGTGTGTGTGTGTGTGTGTGTGTGTGTTTGTGTGCGTGCGTGCGTGCGTGTGTGTGTGTGTGTGTGTGTGTGTGTGTGTGTGTGTGTTAGTGTGTGTGTGTGTGTGTTCAGATGACTCATGAACAGCAAACAGCAAAACTGACAAATTCAGATTCAAACCGTCGCCGTACACACACACACGCGTCTCCGTCTCCGTACCGAGCCGTGCTGTGCTGTGTACTGCTGCTGCTGTGTGTGTGTATCCACGTATCAGATGCCCATCCATCCATCCTAGCCAGGGTCTGTCACAATAACAGGAAACAGATTCCCACTCCAATCTGTCACTCCCCCCCCCCCCCACACACAGTCCTCCACCCTCTTCCCCGCTGCATTTGCATGTTTGGCTGGCCCGGCTGGCTAGGAACGGTTGAATTCTCTCGTCACTCTCGTCACCCTCTCTAAAAACTGTGCCTGATTTGTGATTTGTGTCAAACCACATAAGAGAAAGACGTAAAGAGAACGAGGAAATCAATTTCCTGCAGCAGAAAATGCGGTGGGCGCTGCAGAGTAAAATGAGGGATGTTCCTATATACCAGGGGTCCCCAAACTACGGCCCGCGGGCCTGATACGGCCCGCCTCCACATTTGGCCCGGCCCCCTGAACAATACCAGAGACGCATTATGATTTTTTTTTTTTTTTTTTTTTTTCAGTCTGGCCACGCGAATCCTAGAGCAGTGGTGTAGTCCAGGGTATACGCGGGTATACAGCGTATACCCACTTCTAAATTCCCCCAGATGCGCACCATTCAGTAGCAGTAGTGGACGCGCGACGGGTGCTGAAAGCGCGGGCCGGGCCATTGGTAGATGAGGATCGCAGCGCTTAGCACCCCCCCCCCCCCTCGGCCAGGCCATTGGTAGATGAGGATCACAGCGTCTAGCACCCCCCCCCCCCCCCCCCCCCCGGCCAAGCCATTGGTAGATGAGGATCGCAGCGTTCAGCACCCCCCCCCCCCGGGCCGGGCCATTGGTAGATGAGGATCACAGCGTCTAGCACCCCCCCCCCCCCCCCCCCCCCCCCCCCCCGGCGCACCATTCAGTAGTAGTAGTGGACGCGCGACGGGTGCTGAAAGCGCGGGCCGGGCCATTGGTAGATGAGGATCACAGCGTCTAGCACCCCCCCCCCCTGTTACGGCCCCCATCAGAGAAGGGAAAAGCTATGTGGCCCTCACAGGAAAAAGTTTGGGGACCCCTGCTGATTAAACTATAGTACAGACAGACAGTACGCTTGGGGGGGTGGGGGGGTTGTCAATATGGATTCAGTGTACTCAAATATGTTCCCATGCTGAGTAGGAGACGGATAGCAACGAGGAATGTACGGAAGATCTTCTGGATCAATTGAAATCATGCATGGATTAGAGGAGGACTTGTGCAACTTCCTGTGGAGGGTGGAGAGGAGAGGATACAAGGAGGTGGGAGGTCAGTGTGAGAGAAGGCTGGAGAAGACTTCATCCATTCCCAACAACGCGGCCCTACTCCCACCTTCCCCCGTAGCCTTCAGTTTCATCACGACGAGAGCGGCGCGGAGAGCGGACCACCACCAGAAAGGAGTGCGGCAACGGAAAAGATGAAAAACAGAAGTTGTAAGAATGTTGTTTGTCTCCACCACCAGAACCTTCCTTCCAGTCACGGAGGAGGCAGCCAAAACGCAGATAGATACCAGAGCAACGAGGCAAGGCGGCGTTTGAGTTACTGTCGTTTATAAAAAACGACGATATCTAAGCTATGGAACAACTCACAGGGGCCAATCGCTGTCCAGCTAAGGTCCAATATTTCCCTCTTGTTAAGCAGAAATATAAGACTGAATAGAAGACTACACAACATCCTGGTGACCCTCAAAAGCACCACCAGATGAGATCTTTCCAGAGTGTGAAAAGTTCACTCGACTACTCATCCTGACATGTGATGACCAACGACCCAACGACCAACGACCCACTCACATCCCTGAAATTCTTCCACGAGTTGCGGCAAATATGTTTAATATTTTAATGTTTTGTTGACATTCTTTCACGAGCTTTTGCTGGCAAATTATTGTTCTAATGCCCTCTCCACCTTCCTGTCTTCAGCTACCCCACACCTCATGCCACCTGTCTTCCTCCCTTTTTTCCTCCATAAACCCCTCTCCTCATCGCACAGGAGCGGTAGTTCAAAACGTGGCAGGGCCAAGGGAGGCGGAGACTGATCAAGCCCCTCTCTCTCTCTCTCATCTCTCTCTCTCTCTCTCTCTCTCTCTCTCGTTGCTGTGGGTTAATTCCCATGCCGCCGACTGTGCATTTTCTCCATAACTAGCAAGCTGATGTCCTCCATCCTCTGCCCCCCTCCAGCCCACCCCCCCCCCCCCCTCACCCTCACTCAACCCCACCTCCCGCAAGCGCCACTTAACGCACTTGACCAGCCAGCTCCGGGGTCTGGTCTGGCCCGTGGGCTCCCGGAACAGAGGCCTGTGCGGATGAAAGAGACGGGTAATGGAGCGTGGGCCATAGGATCAGAGGGCCCAGCGGGGGGGTCCTGGTACAGTGGAGAAGAGAGAGAGATAGCCACCCAGCCCCACCACCACCACACCCCACCCAGGGCTCCATTCAGCTAAGATGTAAGAACCCAGACTCAACTGCATCTCCCTGGTTGCCAGGTCGTTGCACAACCTGCATATTTCATGGTGGTCGAGTGGAGCGAGACTCAGACGGACTCAGTCACGCAAAGCCATGAATCTTTCATGGACAGAGTAACAAATTCATCCTGCAACATGTAGCCACACATGAGCGAGAGACTGAGGTTACTTTGGCGTATGGTCGGTGGGTCGGATTCGCGCAATGTCATTGTGTGCGTGTGTATGTACTGCCCGTTTTCCCCACACTAACAATCTGGCAACTCGGAAGACTCTCGATCGCATGACGACACACAGGTATGTCACATGACGCCAATGCCGTTATATACCATTGGTTCACACACAAGGCTCGTTAGATGCCGGAACCAAATGGCAGACATCTTGCAGCGAGAGATAAACAAAACATTCAAAAAAATTATAAATAATGATTATAATAATGATTAAATGATTAATTCACAATCATGATATTATTTAGGAGTGGCTATTATATTCTTCCCTATGTAAAAGGATGTATTATTTGGTAAATAGAATTAATCGAGATAAAATCTTATCAAATAGCAATCAATAGATGAATGAATCTAATGAAATGAATCTATTTATTATGTTAGGTTTTCCAAATTCTTATAGATTGAGGGGAGAGTGTGATTATAGCCCAGACGAGGCAATGGATTCCTGATAATGAAGGGGACGTTTGTTTTGTTCTGATCGGGGAGACGGGGCCCACCTGATCGCAGATCAGCTCCCACTTCTTCTCGTTGTCGTATTGCCGTAGTAACCGAGCCTTGTCTGGAGGAAGGTTCATGGAGTTCTGGAGGGAGAAGGAGAAGAAAAGAATCAGAGTTAAAAAAAAACGATACCGCATATGAAATATCATGCGCTCGGTGAATCACGTCTAGACGGGCAAAGCGCGATATCATCCGATTGTGATGAGTTGTTGACAGTTGCGTATGAATAGAGAAAAGACAAGATTAACTCCTGGTTAATTACTTGACTCATACAGCCATCACATGAGGACAGAGACTAATCTCCTAATACACACACTCTAGTAGTCATTAATAGTCATCATCATTGCCACATTATCTTTCATTATATCTTGCCGTCACACACACACACACACACACACCCATGATAGGGTGTGTGTAATGGAAAGTAATGGCTGTCAGGATTTAATGTGGAGTGGTGTGGATGTTCCCTCCCAGCTCCCAGACAGATGTGAAGCAGTGTTGAACCAGTGTCACTGATAGTGTTGTCAGCACCATTAATTCATTCACCTGTGGGCTGGTGGGCCAGAGGTGTGAAGTAAGCGACAGAGAGAGAGAGAGAGAGAGAGAGAGAGAGAGAGAGATAGTGAGTGTGTGTGCGTGTGTGCGTTAACCTTTGCTTATCCTATTGGATGGTTGTAAATAATAATAATAATAATAATAATAATAAATATTTGTCAAGCCAATCATATCCATGTGTGCCGAGTGAACATTTACACACCCCCGCCCCGGAAACAATCAATCATAAAATAAACACAGTAGAATGGTTCCTTCCTAATATCGTTCATATTGGACATCAGCTTCATGAAACATCCCACTTGGCTGCTACCCAGTCAGTATGCTAGGCTAGATCCCCTGTGTGCATTCAGAAAGGCTAGAAACTATAAAGAGCCTGGAACAGAAGAGATAAACGCTGGTCTGTCCGAGACACTGTGTGACTCAAGCTGGAGTTGCTAGCCAGGTAGCAATCTGACACGACAACAACAACGACAACACACTGACAAACGCCAAAAGACACGCCGCAGTTAACAACAGATGTCTAGACATCCAAAAAATAAAATGTTCCATTCCAAAAACAACCCCAACACCACCACCAACGGCGCTGAGCTACCCCTTATGAACAACACAGTCCTTTTTGGTGAATTTCCATATTGATTCCTTCCGCCCGCTTTTTGGAGAAATCCAATGCAGCGTCCAGCGAACACGCAGACAATAAATATGGCTGAGCACTGGGAATATTTTCCACGACTTAGACACGGAGACGGAGACAGAAGGGGGGAAGGAGGCAAAAGATATTTGGCCCTTAAACAACAAGGGCTCGGTTCGGAGAGAGAGGTTCCCAGTTTCCCTTCCTTCCCACTCAAACCTGACGGCGGGAGGGTGATCCATCAGAGAGCCACGACCCCCCCCCCCTCACGGGCACAGGAGGAGGAGGAGGAGGAAGATGGATGATGAAGAAGATGGGAGGGGGGGGAGGCACGCACAAACCTCACCAACATGCATGGAGATGGATGAGGGAGGGAGGGACAGAGGGAGGGTGGGAGGCAGGTAGATGATGGAACACCTGGCCAAATCCACATGCATGTGGTTAAATGAGTGTGTGTGTGTGTGTATGTGTGTGTGTGTGTACGTGTGTGTGCATCCGTGTGTGTGTCTATGATTAATGCCAAGCCTTAACCAACAACACAATTTTCCTCCAGATCTGCACAAAATTCAGCCTTGTTGTTTTTCTAAATGGTTTGGTTTTCTAAATCCAAGAACAGAGAATCAATTCGGGAGCGGATCAATAAAAGTGACCGAACTTCATATACTGTGACGTGAATTTGTCCTGACAGCGACGCGCAGACACAGCCACAAATTACTGGTGCAGAAGAAAAAGCCTGACGACAAACTCTAGCCCTGTAGCTGGAAAACATTTGTGTTAAAGCGGCTTAAAAATAACCACAATGGACACACACACGCACACACACAGACACGCATGCGGACACACACACAGTGACACACAGACACACACACACACAGAGACACAGACACACACACACACAGAGACACACAGACACACACACAGACACACAGACACACACACACACAGACAGACACAGACACACACACAGCCATAATAACGTTCAAAATGTGACAGAACAAACAAAGTACGACTACTAACTCATCGGATCGAGTCGTTAAAGCGTCACAAATTATTCTAGATTGAGTCGTTACAGAAGAGCCATGCGTTACTGTTTTAGAACAACAAGCCACCAGCAGTAGCCTGCCTGCACGCACTGCCTCCGACTGAGCCTCATTAGCATGCATGCAGCTAGCAGCGGACAGAACCGGGCCGAACCTGAACTGGAGATGGAAGAAAATGGGAATCGAGGAGCAAGGGGGTAGAGGGGTTAGGGGAGTGGGGTGGGGGGGGGGTTCTATTGTCTCCAGAGTCTGCTCACTACCCAGACCACCACCACCACCACCAGGCCTTTAGTACCACTTTAGCCTTCCCTGTGAGAAAAAAAAAACCCAAACCCATTTCATATCCTATCCTATCATACAGCTTGACACCAACGCTAGGAGACACAGAAGAAGAAGAAGAAGAAGAAGAAGAAAAAGAAGCACACTTGCTAAGTTCAGCCCCGGGTTGACAAGTTCACAGCACCGGCGACGTGGAGAGGGGTGGGGTGGGGTGCGGGTGGGGAGGGGAGGGCTGGGGTGGGTTCGGAGCAGGTAGCGCCCGAATGGATGCAGGGAGGGGGAGGGAGGGCGAGGGAGTGGGGGTGAGCGGGGGGTTAACCCGAGGACAGCACAGCGGGCGGGGCGGGTGCTCGTAAGAAAGAACACATTAACGACAGCAGCAGCAGAAGCAAAGGTGGTGGTCCTATCTGGGCTTTTACGCCCCGTGTCTTGGAGGACCAGGCTGGGCAGCAGGGCGGCCTAATGGATGCTCGGCGATGTAACTCGCTGTGTGGAACACCGCCGCTGCCGCTGCAGACCGGCTTCTCTTCGTGGTGGGAAGACAGACGGGTAGACAGACAGAGCTCGGGGGCTTCCTGTCTGACGAGAGCTCCACTTACGCAGGAAAAAAATGAAATGAACAGAAACACACACAAACACTCTTACTCGTGCTCACGGGCGCACACACACACACACACACACACACACACACACACACACACACACAACACACCCCCTCTTGTACGAGTCGTCATGCCCAACGCTGCTAATGAACGGTGGCAGGCCCTCAGCTCACTGGGCCGGTGTGTGTGTGTGTGTGTGTGTGTGCGCGCGCGCGCATGTGTGTGTGTGCAGACAGCCTGGCCGTCGCGAAATTCAGAACCTGGCAAATCGTCGTCCTCACAAAAAAAAACTCACCCTCCTTTCATAATAATAATAATCAATAATAACAACAGAGTTTCTATTGCAGACAGACAGACACACTGATGATTTAACAGGTAGAAACAGAAAGATGATTTGATTTGAGTGAACAATAGCCGAGCTGTTAAACCTCACTCAGCGCCAGTGTGTTCGGCTGCCCGGTTACTCTGCTGCCCTCCAGCCAATCGTACGACTCGAAACAGAACAGTGTGTGTGTGTGTGTTTGGCTACGTCTTTCAGGACAACCGCAATCCATATTTGTGGGTCTGATGAAGAACAGATC
>PIJE02000213.1:313875-341375 GCA_002895965.2 Coryphaenoides rupestris | reverse complement strand
ACGTTACATTCCTGCAGCGTCTCAGTGGAAGCAGCACTTACGATTATCATGTTACCACCGGTACTACTTAGCTCTGACTACATGCCAGACCTACCACCCTCACACACACACACACACACACACACACACACATCATCGGATTCCGTGTTTGATGTGGACAGCACACTTGAGATGAGTTTAACCATCGCTTGCAGGAAACCGGAGCCTACTGCTCGCATGCTTGTATCACGTAGCTGTAGTAGCTAGCTGCCACCAGCCAGACTACCATATAGGCAGCCGCCACCAGCGACACCTGCATAGCCCTAGCCTATCGTAGCTACTAACTAACCTACCGTAGCCATCACCAGCGGACCGTAGCCATCACCAGCAGACCGTAGCCATCACTAGCGGATCGTAGCCATCACTAGCCTACCATAGCTCTACTAGTCGACTGTAGCTTCAACCAGATGAAAGGCCCAGGAGGGACCCATAATTAATTGTAAAGCTGAAACCTATTGGCTCACAGAGACCATTGACTTACTCACTTTTCACCTGTACTCTCCTATAATAAAAAATAGGATGAGAACTGAAGTTTGATCTCCTTCAAAGTGTATGAACTGTAAATGAAGTGAAGTAAACCACACTGTAGCGGTGCACTCGGGAGATGAAGGCATAACTGCATCACACTGGAGTTTAATAACATCTAGAATCCAAATTCGTCACGGCATGTCCTGCGTCATGTGTTAATTAAAATCCCTGGGTTGTTTGATCGATCGTGTGTGTGCACGCGCGTGTGTGTGTGTGTGTGTGTGTGCGTGTGTATCCGTGCGTAATCAGCCGTCTTCCCGCCCATAACAACAGTTTTGCTGCAGTGTTTTTGCTCTTGTTGGGTTAGGATCCTATCTCCAATCTCGCCAGGCCTGGCAGTTGGAGTGTGTAACAAGACTTCCCCTTCTCTGCACTCCAGATGTGGACTTTTTGGAGCTTTGGAGTTTACCCGACCTAACCTCTTCTTTGTTGAAAATCGAGCAGCTCGAAAATCCCCCCATGCATCCCCAAGAGTTTGAATAAAATCTATCTGTGCATACTTGAAGGGGGCGGGATCTGGCAGGGGGCGGGGACTCGTATTATTGACGCGCATCGAGCATCCTGTTTGGAAGGTAGGCAACCACAACACATCTCTGAGAGACGTTGGGAAAACAAGAACGCTCGTGTTGCATTTCGCCCGTCAACATCTTTCAAAATGGTGGCAACAAGTAAACAATGAACAATCCACAGACCCATAGGCACAGTCATCCATTATAGCCATTGTTACTCAACTGTAGTCCAATGTCAGAAGGTAAAACGTGCTAAAACCCCTGAACGATAACATGGAGACTGTGATATGGACCACCTGGCACAGTCACGTACAAACATAATAAATCATTATCAGTCACACAGCCTAACGACCTGAAGGCCATATGTGTGCTTAAAGCTCCTATTGTGGCTTCCAGCAACCCACAAACAGTAACCCATTGAAGGACATTTCCGATAACAAATGGCAAAAACTGACAAACCACATACTAGGCCTGCGACTCTAGCTAGCTAATCTACCTTTGATAGGCAATTACTTTCACTGTGGTCACTCCCACCCCCCCCCACAGACGTACCCATCATGCATTTCACTCCTCGGGCGCCACGCCAAACGGTGACTCTCCCGTTCCCATTGTGTGGGCGATTGCTTGTGCCACTTCTGCTCTGGGCCAGGCAGGCATGTGACCGACTGGCTGGCTGGCTCGATGACTGGCTGGAGCTGTCTGTGAGCAGCATAAAGACACCAGCCAGGGACTGAGCCAAGCATCCATGTCAGCCCCTGCACCACCTGTTCCTTCTCCAGCGCTGGAAGGAAGGCCCTATGGATGGCGCCTGCACGCATGCAGTCTGGGGGCGCTAGGAGCCACAGCATCAAGCCTGCACGTTATCATCATGCAACAGTGAAGGGCTATTGTAAATGGATTTCATTTATATATCTCTTTTATCCAAAGTGCTTTACAGTATTGCCTCACATTCACCCATTCATACACCGACGGCGGTGCAAACCATGCAACGTCAGGAGCAGTTAGGGTTAGGTGGTGTCTTGCTCAGGGACACCTCGACACTTAGCTAGGAGGCGGAGCCCGGGGATCGAACCAGCAACCGTCCTGTTGGCAGACAACCGCTCTTACCTCCTGAGCTACTGCCGACCCATATTGTGCCGAGGTGCACTGGTAAACAGCTAAAACGTTAGCCCCTACATAGTTAAAGTGCCTCTTGGCAAATGATTTACACTTCCATAAATGATTTGAGTGCTGTCGTCACGCGCAGACGACTTTAACCGCCGCGGCTGGAAGGGAGACAAGGTGGTTGTGGCGCGGCCGCAACAGCGGAACTTGTTTAAGTGAGCGAAGCCCGTTAAAAGTTAAATGTTTACGCTAACGCTCCATTTGGAACATACATCAAACTATGACGTGATGATGAGCGATATGAAGATAACATCCGCAAAGTCTGGGCTCAAACTGTGATGTGAGCCTGACGAATCTAGGGTTCCTGTGTGAAGATGTCTGCTCTGCCAGGAACATCTGCATTGTCCGTCCATACGACACGAGAGCTATAGAAGAAGAGGAGGAGGAGGAGGAGGAGGAGGGGGTGCCGGTGGGGAGAGGGGGGGCAGGACAATAACCTCACCACCCACACGTGTAATGAATGTGAAAATGCCAAAGAAAGGTGGAGAACAATGAGTGAATGCCCGCTGGTCACGGGCCAACGGTCCACACACACACACACACACACACACACAGACGGTGTGTGTGCGTGTGGGTCAGCTGACCACACACGTGCACGCACACACACACACACGCACACACACACACACTTTTACAGATGCTGCGATTGCAATATGATTCACTATTAGTTTGACGCATCATCATGCGTATTTCCACTGAAATAACGATTCGACATTTGTTGGGATCTGTGCAACAAACTTTTTTCGTACATCTTCATTTATAATTTTGTTATGAATGGACATTTACACATTTTGATTTGGATATTGCAATTGCCCATATTGTGATTTCGGTCATATTTTGTTTAATTGTTCGGTGTGTGTGTGTGTGTGTGTGCAGTTGGGTGTGTGTGTGTGTGTCTGTCTGTGTGTGTGTGTGTGTGCCCATGTGCTGCTGGATGTTGTGATCCGCTCCACAGGGTGGATCATGTTAGCCTCAGTTGCAGCTAATTGGCGGGGAGGCATCATGGGGCTCCCACTCCGGTCCAACACAGCCCAGAGTCACAGCCCAGAGTTCCCAGCCCAGCAAGCTACACACTAAATCCTCACAACATGTACTGTGAGCACGCATTGTGTGCCTCTGCTCATCACACACACACACACACAATTCAACACACACACATTAGCATGCACGTACGTAGATGCGCACAACAAGACAAGACATGGGGCATCGCATGAATACACCAAACCGACGCAGGCATGTGACACAACTGAGCATCATGGAGTCAGTGCCAGCGGCAGCGACGACAACGGCGGCGGTGGTGGTGGTGGTGGCCTCTCGCAGCCCCCGCCGGTACTGGGTGCAGTGCCAGGCTCGGTCCCGGGGGGGCTCTCGGGCACATAAAGAGGGGCTCTGTTCCCCCAGGGCCTGCTGCACAGAACCCGGGTACTGTCCACCCTCTGCTCCACAGACAACCCCCATTGTCCTGGTGTTTTAATGAAGAAGTCAGTGTGAATATTCAGGGGAATGACAGCAAAAGGTCCTTTGCTGGCTCGCCGGGGGAAATGGTCAAAGGGAACAACGGGGAAGACCTCCTCCAGGTGTAACCAAGTACCATCTGGTTGTCTACCAGTGCCACTGTCGCAAGAGTAGACCACCACAACACATGCTGGTTTTAGGGTCTTCCGGCCTGAAATAATGGACAGACCGTGCCCCAACAAAAGCAGCTTACAGCTAATCTGGAGCTCATTGAGAGGAGCTATCAAAACAGCTAATTCTCTGGTGCCCATATGGCCTTTCAGACAAAAAAAAAGACATGAACAAACCGCTCCGCCACACTGATCAAGTCAAGTCACGGTATTGGGCCCATTCTGCGCCTCTTGGAACCTTCCAGGCCCTGGACCTGATTCTAGATGCGGTCTTGAGCTTCGGTTCCACCGCCAGGGGTTAGACAGTTTTAGGCGAATGCACATTCTTGATGTGCCATGTCATCTCGCCCACAATCCACTTGGACCGGCTAATTACATGATGACGCTCAAACATAAATCAAACATTTTCCAATATTTTTGTATAATGCTGCAGCAGTCCCATCTGGTATTCAACGACTTTGCTGGCCTGCGTGCTCACAATGGCTGTTCACTGTGAGATAGTGACAAGGCAATATATAATAACAGCATTGGAAAATAACGTTTCCATTGTTGTACGTTCCACATGTGCTTAATGAAAGGTTATAAACACTAACATCTGCCATCGTTATTGTCTGGCCCGAACCATCTCATTCTCTACCGTCACCGACGCTATGGTAACCCAGAGAGACACAGAAACGCCTTCCCCTCCTGCTGGGAACATGTGAACCTACAGTAGTACACCAGGAGCCAAGGCATTCAAGGCCAATTTCGGACGTTAATAAAAAAACACACAGAAATACAGAGATAAGGACTTTGCATAAGATTAGGACTTGGAACGCGCTGCACGTTAAAACAAAAGATGCTATGTCTGTGTGGTGTACACATGGAAGACTACCGGTGCTCGATTCAGACAAAGCACATTTTTGGGCATACATTATATCTCCTCTCATGGCCAAGGTCATGCGCCAAATAGTTTCTCTTATCAAGCCCGAGACCTTGCATGACAATGAGCCTGTGTCTCTCGTTTGAATTTCAGCTCGGGCCCCGAGGATTCTGAAGACGCACACTTCAATGGGGGCTTTTCATTTTGTAGAAACTAATTTAGCCGGCAGCTAAAGTTGACTTTTACAGTAATGTTTGTGTGCTCCAGAGACTGCACTGTTTCCAAGAGACTCAAGTAGAAAAACGATTAACCTTTATAATTAGTATTTCAAAATAAACCCTAAATGTGTAAAGCTAATACAAGTGTACAATAACAATATATTCAGTAAATCACCAACTATCGTCCTCAATAGCTTTGTCTCCCCGCGGGTCTTATTTAGTATCTGTCGTGCCCGTGTATGCTAACTCACTAGTCGTGGATTCCTACTACAGGAAGCATGGTAACCAAATCATTGCTCTGCTTTATCCTGCTGCTTAATGGGCTGCCCTTTGCCTAGCAACGACAGTGTTGCTACACAAGAGTCTAGCAGCCAGGAAGACATATGAACTTGAAGCTGGGGGTTACCAATATGTCTAAAAACCCAGGGGGACGCTTAAGGAGCAGCTATGGGTCCCTAAAGACTCTGGAGTAGTTGGTGTACTCCGATGTTAAGTCTGGGTCCCAGGTAAGAAAACGGTCGCAGGTAGGCCTATTAGGCGAGGACAGTGAGGCTGTCATATGGTCATATGGTGCAAGTCGTAGTCCCTTTAATCCAAACGGTTTTTCCGGTTATGATTCAGGATATGGACGCAGATCAAACCTCTCAGGGTGCCAGCTCAGCCCTTATGCAAACACAACCCCCCCCTCCCCCAGGTGCCTCACCTCTCTCTCTCTCTCTAGAACAAGGAAAGAGCAAATGCACTGAAGCAACACCTGTGAGCAAGCATGCAGTAGATGGCCCAGCGTAGGAGGCAAACGCAGCAAGAAAGAAACATTTCCACGCCTTTCTACACAAGAACGAACTGAAGCACTGGATCAAACGCGTCGAGGGAGGGAGGGAGGGAGGGGGACAAAGGGTCTGAAATCGCATTTTCTCTCCATCAGACCATGATGCAATTTTCTACCTGCCACTCAGAGTCAAGCAACCCCTACGTCTGCAAACCCGCAGAAATGATTGCGACTAAAAAGGCAAATAGAAGATCAAACAAGCGCTCCATGCCGGCAGAGCACCTGTGGCCAAGTCAACGTTCTGTTCAGGCCCCACCCGTTAACGCATCCAACCGCGGAGTATGTGTTTTGGCACACGTCTCACACCCACGCGAATACCCGGGGTTAATATCAAACCCCCGGGGGAAGCAGAAGAGTCTAACTTGCGCAACACCCTGTGAAGCGCATTCTTCACCACACCACTACAAGTCCCTTCAGTGGGTCCAGTAACCCGGCAGACCACATGAGATAAATCGTGGCCGGTCTGACCAGGTGGGTGGATCTCAGCAGACCATTAAACCCTTGTGCGACGCCAGCCTAGCCTATAATCCCTACTGCTACTAGCACTCACTAATAATGCGATCAATGGAGCAGACGGCCATTAGGCCCGACATGCACAGTGCTTTTAAATGGAAGAAAATGCAATCTGTGGCACTAAATTCCCCCGCTGCCACTGGGCTTCCGTCCAGTCCAGAAGAAAAGCCTTGAGGCTGAAAGGGGTGTGCCAGATCTCAACCGGCTCCTTCTCTCTAGAACTGGACAGGTACAGGTGTTGGGTTTCCAGTTGGCCTCAATCAATACGGCTGGCAATCATTCGTAAAGCATGTGCCAGACCATTCTTTGTCATTTGATGTGGTTTCACAAAAACAGTAGCTCAGGAGGTAGAGTTGTTGTCTCACAATCGGAAACCTGCTGGTTTGATTCCCGGGCTCCTCCTAGCCCAAGTGTTGAGGTGTCCCTGAGCAAGACGACACCTAACCCTAACTGCTCCTGGTTGTTACCTTGCATGGTTGACACCGCCGTCGGTGTGTGAACGTGAGGCAATACTGTAAAAGCGTTGTGGATAAAAGTGCTACATAAATGCAATGAATTTACAAAAAGGGTCAACAGTTGCATAAACTGTGATATTCGACTCCAAAAAGGTTACTTGAAGCGAGGAGACCTTTTGAGTAGATTATGACGAGGGCCTCAATCCCCTGTAGCCGTGTTATATTTAACCCCTGCTCGGTAGGCGAAGGCTCCCAGCCTCGGCGGATGGGATGCATTAGGGCGGCTGGTACACGGACACAACTGGAGCACTGTGTCACATTATGAGGAGACTCCTGACACGACCTCATCCCATTTTGGTAAGTGGCTAAGGAGCTACGGCCTGGGCCACCGCATCTCCTAGCAAAACAAAGCCAGCTCTGTGCCAGAGAAAAAAGGGTCAGCCAGCTTAGGGAGGTAGAAAACTAAAAAACGCCACAAGCCCTGAACTCCTGTTGCCGTTTCTTCTCCAGCCTCCTGAGATGTTTACCTCGTCACTGGTGTTCATCAATATGCACACGACTTCCATGTTCACCAGACCACAGCACCATTCAAGTGTGACCCACATCTTTCTGTCACTTTACAGAATCAATTAAAACAATTACAACTTTATTACGCCTGCAGTATGTTATTAGGGTATCCTTGGTTGCATTGATTGCAAATGGAACTGTGGCTAATCAGCAGTGATCTTTCATTGTTATGTTGAGAGCCAACATGCCTCGTATCAACTAGGAACAAGCTATTCATAAACTTTAAAGTTGTTGGTTTGTTTTTACTCAAAAATGTTAAATTAAGAATGGCAAGCCTTTGCAAGCCTCTGAAAACACCCTAACAGACCAGTGAGCTATAAAGCACACTATCATTAGTTTGTACGCCTATACATTTTTCAAAAACAACATGGAGCACAGACCAGATGTAGTGGAAGCTCCACTGGGATTAGTGGGAGGTAGGTTCTAACAATCCTTGGAAAAGGAAAAAAGGCCGGAATTCATGTGCAATATGAAAATAGAAATACATTTTACATGTATTCAACAGTCATGACACCATAGAGACGGGACTTGTTGAATCTAGGGACACTCAATATGCCTTCTTGTTGCCACTTTTGCCCCAATAATGCTGTGATCATCAGAACTAATCCTACTGGTCCAGTACTACTGGTACGACTTATTGTTGACCGTAAGCAGATAAGAAGCGATCTAAAGTGACTTTTTTTTGTTGGGTTTTGAGATGATTTCTTATTTTACAGTGAATATAGGGGAGTCCCGTATCATGTAATGAGCGGAGCGCACCAACAAAGAGCGCGTAAGACGCACAGAGGTCCCCGGTGCGCACCGCTGGGGAACAAAGCGTGGACACCGCGGAGGTTGACCACAATGTTGCCCACAAAGTTGCGCGCTGTTGTCTTACCAAGACGATCGCAAATCTCTCCTCCAGTTCACTTTGTTCGGGCATGGGGAGCTTCGAGGGCACATGGTGACCCCTGAAGTCGCTGTGGTGATCCATACTCCCTGCGTTCCCCATGTTTGCACCCGGTTCCTTCTCCTTCTTCTTGCGGGGATCTTATCTTTTCTCAAAGGCGTAAAAATTTCCCTTCGTGTCTTCGCGTCTCCACAGATCCCCAAGTCTGCGGTGTTTTGTCTTCTGTTTGGTGGTCAGATGTTCAGTATGGAGCCGCACATGTGGCGAAGAAAGCCGCACAACACATCCGACGCGTCCTGCGGGACATTGTCAGCAAAGAAACCAAAAGGAGCTTTTGGATGTGAAACTTCTCGGACGACCCCCCCCCCCTCCCCACTGCTGCTATCCGTGTCTTGCACAATTTCGCCTCCACTCCCCGTCGGAAATAATGTGAATAATGCGCATGATTCAGCCTTGAACAAGCAATGAAATGCCCAGTCGTCGTTATTAAGGGGATCCCACTCCCTCAGCCACCCACACACACACACTCACTCACACACACATACAGAACACACACAGCAGGAGCACAACACAATCACACCCCTCTCTCTCTACAATGAGCCCATTCAAGAGACAAGCCCCCCTGACTGGGGCGTGCCAAACCCCGTCACCAAGGGGGACGGTGTGTTTTATATGTTGCATTGTGGTACTTTGAGTCCATTGTAAATCAATACAATGAAAAAAAAAAAAAAAAGGAGTCGGATTTCTTCAACACCAAACGCAGTACATTTTCTATTCAGTAAAAAAAACAACAACAAAGCTATATACTCATGGGTAAAATGTATGTAATGGGGTGTAATTTGATATCCTGATAGGGTGGGGTCCACATGGGGATGACATCAACAACACGTTGGAGGAGATCCAGAAGTTATCCAGATGCGCAGCAGCAGCAGCAGCAGCAGCAGAGCGACTGGGTTCTGGGGAAACTCAACCCAGCGATGCAGGGCGTTAGTGGACCCAATTTATTATTAGGAAACGCATTTCACACTTTTCTCTTTAATGTTACGTTGTTACCGCCACACCAGACTTTGCCCACAGGCTATCATTTGATCCCATGTTAAGATATATATTCACCTGTTGGGACAATAACGGGCGCAAAACGCAATGTCCTTGCGCTTAAAGGGTCATGTCTCACAAAGTGTGGCTGAGAAAGCATTAACATTTCCCCAGTTCAAAATTAGCCCACTAAAAAAAAATAAACGAGTTCACTTAATTCAGATTAATTGAACAGAACATTACGACATTGAGAACAGGATAGGGGTTAATGTGGGATCAAGGTTTAGCAAGTCAATACTCGGAAGAGCAGATCCATAAAACAGCAGTGCCCTCTAATGTACAAGAATTGCATGGCTCATTATGAAATCGACAACTTTTTGTGTGATCAACAAAGCTTGTTTCAAATGTGCAACCTAAGGACACTTACGTATATTTCCTTTGGATAAAGTAATTAACGTCAAAGCAAAGCAGTACTGTACACTATAACAATGATTTCAAAACTCAAATTCAGTGCCACTCCCCTTCAAATGAGGCAATTTATTCGTCATATTTCGTCACAGCAAAAAACGTGTGCTTTGCAAAACATTTGCAACCATGTGTTGCAGCTTGCAGGACTGAGTGTACAGTCGAAACATGAATGATATATCAAAGCAAGAGGCTAAGTACCAAACTATATTTATTGTATACAGCAGGGGTTTTCAACCGGGGGTGCGCGGCCCCCTGGTGGTCCGCGACGGCATTGCAGGGGGTCCGCGACACCTATGTTGATCAGTTCACCATAGATTTTTTTTTATTTTATAAATTCGCTTTGATATTTCAACACATTTCCAGATTACTCTTGAATATCGTGAAAAATATCTAATATAAGAAAAACATGTAAAATAATATAAAGGAGATTCACGCTGACAGAATGTAGCCTTGCACCTATCCAGTCTATGGTAGCCTGTGATTTGCTAATGTTAATGACACATAGCCCCTGGTTAAGTTCTGGATACGTTGCCAGACAGAATTTCCAGAGCTTGCTGCCAAAGCAATGAGGTGTCTTTTGCCCTTTCCAACGACCTACCTGTGTGAGAGCGTTTTTTCTACACTGGCGTACTTGAAGAATAAGTACAGGGCAAGGCTTGAACCAGAGAATGATACGAGACTGTCGCTGTCTACCATTTCGCCACGAATAGACAGGCTGTGTGGACTTCACCATGCCCACCATCACACTGACTGGTCTCCCCTCTCTCCACACACACACACATGCACGGACACACGCGCACACACATGTGGCTGTTAAGTAGAAGTACTACACCCCCCCAACACTAGCAGTAGGTGGGATTTGCTGCTTGTGATCATGAGGTTAAACTTGAGTAGGCCTCAATTGTTTGTGTGATATTGTATGATAATCATTTGTGACATATTCTGCATTACTTTGTCATCTTCCCTCTTCAGTAGTAGCCCCAGTTTATGTTGATTGTTATTGATCACCGTTACTCCATCAGTTATATTTTAACGTTTTCTCAACATGTCAGCGACATGTCTGTACATTTAAGTCATGAACGTTATATATTGATGTACATATGATTAAGTCTGAGATGCAGTACATCTACAAACTGCAATTTCATTTTGTTTTCAATTCTTTAGCACTGAAAAAACGTTTGTTGTTTTTTTTACACGGTGGGAATATGTTTATCTAGATTTGTTTGAGGTTTTGAAGTAGATCTATCGAGATTTGGTTGAGGTTTTTAAATATAACCAACATGGAAAACCACGTTTAAAGCTTCCTTCTATCCACAGGCACGCACGCGCACACACACGCGCACACACACGCGCACGCACGCAGGCACATCAGTGGACCGCGCATTACTTTATAGTCAGAATGGTGGTCCCTGGGAAAAAAACAGTTGAAAACCCCTGGTATACAGTAATTTTTTTTTACAATTATCTGTGAACAATGTTTACCAATTCCACCCAGCATTTGAAGTCCAGTCTGACCTCGGCTGTTCTCCAAGGCCAGACCGGTGTGCCAGTAATGCCTGATACAGAACTGAAAAAGACGTGTGAAAGCTGCGTTCCCTTTATGTTACGATCGGGGGGGTGGGGGGGTGGAAGAGTTCTGAATAAAGCTTTTTTTGGTCCATAGTCTATTATCATCACGGCGCACAGAGAATAACACTATTGAGGTGGAAGCACAAAAACACACTTCTCTTACATTTCCTTTCAGTTATAAATGGAATATGGATAAATCAAGACATTAGTCTGAACGACGTTGTTCCTTAAAAGACAACTAAAAACGAGATAAGATATATTTAAGTATATTTAAGAAATCCAACATATCGTCACTTGCGGGGACGAAACGAACACCGATTCTCTCTCTTCCACCCAGTGCACCGTACTGTGGGCTCCGTCTACCCACACTCAGAATCGCTCAGTTTCAACCGTAGGTACAGAAACAGACGCAAACGTGATCGGGAGGGGCATGTTAAAATCTTAAAACGTACATCAAAACAGATCTCCCTTTTCGCAAAAAGGCGCTTCACTGCTGGCCAAATCGCAAAACGGTGACCCCACTACAGTCTGGAACGGGGTAGTCACACACTAGATAAATAGTATCTACTACTTTAAAGCATTGTGAACACGGCGGCGGCAATGTTTAGGATCTGGCCACGCTGAAATATCCCTGAATGAATAATAGAGCTTTCAGTTTGGGCGGAGGAAGAAGAAACAAAAAAACCCTCCAAAATCAAAGAAAGAATGACATAATGACAGAAGTGAAGGATGCTCTTCCGGGTGTAGAGTCCCCTGAGGTTTGTCCGCGGTCCTCTTAGGAGAAGGAGCCTCCCGTCTGTTGCTGAAATACATCGATAGTGTCTTCGTCTTCCATCTCCAACTGAAAAACATACAAATAAAAAAAAACTTTAGGACTCCAAGAACACAACCATACAAAGCACAAAAGCTCTGGTGATGCACAGCAATGCCTGCAAGACCCCCCAATCGCACTGACACAAACACATTTAAATATGACACATACGTCCCTCAAGCTCCTTTAAAATGTGCATTATATCATTAGATGTCTTCAAAAGAACAGCAATGCATGGTGTGTGACTCGTGGGAGTACTTGTACCAAGGAGGTACCCTACATGTATCCATTCCCCGAGTGTTGACATAGTGTTGCCAACTGTTGCCATGGCAGGCAAGATCAGTTGAGGAAGTGGTCTTTGGCCTTGGGGTAAATTGTCAAGTAACAAGTAAAAGGACAAAGTATTTTTAATCAGGTGCTAAAAGGCGAGATGGTACAGACTGTGGTGCTTGAATAGATTCAGCAATGTTCATTTCCAGGTTTGATTTCTAAGAAATAGGCCTCAATTCTTGTGATTCTTGGGCCGAAAATCGGGCGTCGGAGAGTCTTGAGAGGTCGGTGACATGAGTCTCTTGGTGTGTTCGGTGAGGTCGGCCGTCGTTAATGTCGTCGGCATTCTTTTCAGCCGATGTGTAATCGGCCACTACCAGTCGTTCAGTCTGACCAATCTGATTGGTGGAGGGCTATCCCTTGACTAGCGAATTAGTGAAGCCCGGAAGTGAGGATGGTAAACATACCAGATAAATGATTATATATAATTATATATATAATTAATTATTTTATTTTTCGCTTGCGACATCTTTCTTCTTCCAAAAGAAGAAGCCCAAGAGCTGACAACACCAGCATCTTCGTATCACGATCCATCGTGATACGAAGCTCACAAAATAAATGTACGAATTACGTATTTAAGTGGTGACAATGTGGTCCACATCACATGCATTGTTGGCATGATGTATAAACCTTCTAATACTGTAAATGGCAATCAGTGAATGATGGAGGAGTAAGAGCTATACGTTCAACAACATAACATGACACAGGATCGGGTGTGTCGCTTGTACTCAGGTCACCCACCTGTGCAGGTGTGTCCGTCTCGTTGATGGGCTGTCCATCGAACCTAAAGCGTATCTGACGAATTGCCAAACCCTGCAGAAAACACACACACACAAAAATATGCTGCAACGTTGCCACAAAGTTTGTTGACACTTGTCAGGTGGACTTGCACGACAGACAAACCCACCTGTCGTTCGCAGTAGGCCTTCATCAACTTGCTGAGGGGGGTGTGCCTTTTGATTTTGAACTGTACGACTGAGCCGTCCTGCCCCGCTACCTTGAGATTAATGTGGTCATTCTCAGTCTTCACGCCTTCCTGGAAAGGGAAACACACACACAGACACAGGCACACACACACACACAGAGACACACACACACAGAGACACACACACAGGCACAGAGACACAAGCACACAGACACACAAACACACACAACAATTAAGACCACCAAACGCACATCGTGGAAGAGGCCGCAGTGGAGGTTGACTGGACCGGAGCTGCCGCATCCAGAGCGCTCCATCCGGGGCTAGCATAGAAGCTAGTCGAACTGGCGCAAAGGCACAATGGCGCAAAGAAAAACACTACACACCACCAGCAGCATCATCATTCATTCTTTCTTTCCCCCCAAACCGTCTACGGCTCAGCAAATACATCGCGATCGGCGCCGTGTGACGAGTTCACTGCGGTGTCGCCGCATCGCAACGCCAGGACGTCCGCACATTATAAGAGCAAGGTCCGCAAATGTTGAGTCCACCTTTGTGCTCTCCGTCTGCCCGCTCAAACGCGCGCTGTCTGCCGGGGCTGCTGAGCTAGGCTAGGCTAGGCTAGGCTAGGCTAGCTCAGCGAGTGAAAAGACAAGCTCAGTGTGGGCGGTGTTACTCATGCAGGCTGTTAGTTTCACGCGGGGAAAAGGCCACGAACCTTCGGCTTATCTTCAGACATTTTGCTGGCTTTGTTTGTTTGTTTTCTTTCTTTTAGCCCCAAGAGCCTCACTTCCGACGTGGACGCAGAGGTGTCTACCCGGGCGGCTGGCAGGGTACTAGCGGGCTGCACGGCTCTTCCTCCGTCTGCGTCTTCCCCCGCGATTCGACCGCGCACACACATTTCGGGACACTGTGATTGGACCGCTGCGTGTCACGTGTTGTTTCGGGTTTTCCCAGAGCGCGGAGACGTGTGCGCGCAAAGCACATGTGCGCGTACCCGTGAGGCAGACAAACAAACAAACTAGCGGCGCGGCGACTCTTGACAGCAGCAGCCGCCACGTTGTTTATGTTACAAATAAACAAAGTTTTATTGCAGCAGTTTCTTTGCCACAAAGCCATGTTCAGGGCTCCTCCACGGACACAGGCAGTAGTGGTGTTGAACGTCTGGTTTATGATCAAAGGATGCAGGTAAAGGTAAAAGACAGAGCGCATGGTTACCAGATAGCATGCTAGTGCTCTCTGAGCATGTGTGCCGGTTGCTGACTTAACCTGTGGTGCACCCATTAGCCAATGCACCACACAGGTGTGCAGCCCCACCCACCCCAGACACTAACTGGGCCAGGTGAGGCCAATTAAGCCAGACAGCCACCAAACACACACACACACACATATATGTTATGGATTATGTTTAGTGGATTGAGGAGAGACATATATTCATTGTACTATATTTATGCGGTACAAAACATTTCAGAGCAATGAAAATGTCACTGATTATCAATCTAAAATTGGATGCAATAACAAACATTACATAAACTGTTGATTACGCAGGAATATAATGTGTAATAGCAGTTGGAATAAATTGCAACTGCTAATTCTTCCCAATTACATACTTTTTCAGAAGGAGGCACCAAATAAAAAAACTAAAGTTTAGAAGCATCAACATTAAGCAATACTCTTTCAGATAATGAAACACATACACAAACACATAGAAATATCGTACAACATAACAGAAACCAACTGCTACAGTGAAAAACATAATCACATGATATCCATGTAAAGATGCATGATAATAACATGGATTTTTAACATGGAGTGCATTTTCAGTAAAAAATATTCTACATCCTCTTGATTACATTCTTTGGCTTGTTTTGGCGTAAAAAAAACATCTAACATCACAGTTTAACACAAACTACTTTATAAGGATGGTACTCGACATGCACCTCATAACACCACATTACAACAAGCCCACACAATATTTATTTTATGATTCTGTAAATATTGTGATTGTGATATTACTGATATCCATGACATGGTCACATATCACAAATTTGCCCATGGAATTCTTCTTAATTTTTGTCCATGCGCGAATAAGGACTCCCCTTCGTAAGACCTAAAAAAAAAAAGGGAAACAATATGTGATTGTTCTTTTGTTGCTTATTGTTTTAATCTTTCATTAACAGCACTGTGAAATGTTCTGTTTGCAAAGTGTAAAGTTCAATTCTTAGGCTGGGAGTGGAGGTTAACACTTCTGTTCAATCCTATTTTTCCCATTTTGCAAGCTTGGATTTAATGTAAGATTACATTTCAAATGTTATGTTATCATATTGTCAATAGCATATATATTAGAAATGTCCTGAATAAAACTCAGCAGCCATGTAAAGATACATTCCTCATGGTTCTTTAGAATAGAAATGTTTTGCAAAATGTAAAATTCTAAAGTGTGCAGCAGTTGAAATAGGTTTTGTGCGCCCCAAGACAATGGTTCTAGTAGTGAACACATTATAGCTGTATTGTTTCATTTGTTTACCTCAGAGTAAGTTGTCATTCATTACACTTTGTGAGCTTTTACTACAGTATATTAAATCCTACTAGTTCTGATGGGTGGGAGAAGTACAAAGGACCGTGACATGGTCCGATTTCTCCAGTAGGAGGCGCCAAGAAGTCATAGTTTTTTGAGATCACATTTTATCACCCTCCTCTGTCATCAAGTATAACATGGATATCAAAGGGAGAGTATAATATGTTTCTTTAATCTTTTTTTAATGAACAGATTTATAACAATGAATGTTTCTTACCATATTTCTGCCTGATTTCATCATGACGCAGTTTCATTTCTGTCTTTCTGTTTACATAAAAACAAAAGGTGAGAAAATCCACATTTAAAAAAATGAAATCAAGGATCATGTCAGTGGAATTAAATCCACATTCTCATCAATTTAAACTCAAACACTGGAAGGTGACCACTATAGAATAATGCTGACTCAACATTTGCAGTATTCTCAGTAAATGTGTCTCAGTATTCAACATCTGGGTTGAGCGGGTAAAGTTACCTCTCGTCTTTGCGGGCCTTCCGTGCGCTGTCCTGTTGCTCGACTCTCGCATCCTCACGCTTGTTCCTGCGTTCAACACCACAAGATCGACGGTGAGCAGAACTGAAACGACTCCAATGCCTCACGGCAAAACCTCGCCAGTAGGCAAGACAGGCAGAGGCCTGCTCTGAGTCACATAGTCTATAACACACACATCAGCACACCCATACACAGATACACACACACAGATATACACACTCACACACACAGGGATTGAACACAATACATACAGATACACACACACAGATTCACACATACACGCACACACAGATCTAAGACAATACACACACACACAGGGATCTAACACAATACACACAAACACACAGATAGACACACACAAACACAGATACAAACACACATGCACACACACACAGAAAGATACACACACACACATGCAGGGATCTAACACGATACACACACGCACACACGGGTATATACACACAAATATACACACACTACACACCCCCACACACACACACAGGGGATTTAACAGCATACATGCATACATACACACTCACACACACCTAACTGAATAAAGCATATCTTCCCATCAATATGGAAGAATGCATTTATTTACAACTTTAGGTTGGACCACAGGAAGTGATGTATTAATGCCCGTCTTGAATACCAGCATTCACATCATCTGAACTGAGCTGAACTAACTTATAAGCCACAATAAGACCTCACATAAGACCTCATTCCTCCATCTTGGCTAAGGAGGAGCAGAGTATACAGAGCCTTGTGAGTCATGAGTCCGGTGGTCACACAGCACAACGAAAGTTCTTTTAATCCTCCGCTCACCCAATTCTTTCACATTTACAGCAGCAGAAGCAGCACACCAGGACGGCGATAATTATGACGCCGGCCAGCACCGACACGGAGATGATCAAGCTCTGGAAGTTGACTGGAAAACGACATAGAGAACCGAAAAAGTGACAAAAACGGGACATAGAGATTATGACCACATTGAAGGGGAGATGTGAGCTTGAGTGGAGAGTATTTTTATAATGCATAAGTATTACTTAGCATTGCTTGGCATATTGTAAGTATGTATGTTCTTAGATGTTGGTAACATCTAAGAACATTCGGTTGCTCAGAATGGCACGTCTGCTCTTATCTGCTCTCAGGCAACTTAGCAATTATGAAAATCGTTCTATTAGCCTCGTAACTATGAATGGTTGAAACCTGCTCTATTCTTATCTTTATGTCCCACAGTGATATATTGCTGTCTCCTTCAACAAATGTACTCTTTGTATGTCTCTTTGGATAAAAGCGTCTGCCAAATGCCCTAAATGTAAATGTAAATGTGAGTGTAAATGTAAATGTATTTGAAGAGTATTCGCTTGTCTTACTCCAGCAGAGACCCCAGCGGGCGTCGGCTAGGGGACACACACTGGGCTTGGGCAGGATGCTCCTCACCGGGTAGTCCACACATTTCTTCGTGGAGATGCACCACAAACACTGAAACATAAAACATACAGACATACTAGTGCTCCTTTCATTTTCATCGGCTATATTGGAGTAGGGGCTTTATGGTGTATATTTGAATATCAATACAAAGTCAAAGTGTTTTAGTGTAAGATAAGATAGAACTTTATTGATCCCGGAGGAAATTATTGTGCCAGGCTGCATGGCAAAACAATAGAGAAATAAACAGTAGAATAATAAAAATAAAATAACAGATTTACAAATTTACAGTAAGTCTAAGTCCTAGGAGAAGTATAAAAATATAGGTCAGATAACATATTCAGTTAGCAAAAACAATTTGCCAATAATTGAAGTGTATTAAAAGGGTAATAATAATGATGTATGTAATAATAATAATGGTAAGAGGAAGTATTGCAGTGTCACATGTACACTGATGTACACATGTACATCACAACACAGGGCCATTCTGCACAGTGAAAATAGGAAGTATATATAACCATGAATACATACAGAAAAGTAAGTGTCAATATACATGTGTTGACACTGATTTGGTATGTATTATTATTATTCATAACAGTACACTTTACTTACAGTCACATTCTTAAGGCAGTCTTCACAGGTGCTGTGGGACTTTGAAGCACAGGGGACTGAAATGTGAATAATAAATGTTAATATGGATTTGCAACGGTGTGACTTCATTCAGGTATAATAAGCCTGTAATCTTGTTAAGTCGCTTTGGATAAAAGCGTCTGCCAAATTCCCTAAATGTAAATGTAAATGTAATATGAATCCCATGTAAATAGAACAATTGAGTTCGCAGTTGAGCATTTCACTGCTCAATTCCGGACTTAAATCGCATAATTTGCAAATACAGCTGATTTTACAGAAACAACTCTGAAATTCATGACTAATATTACTATCTCATTTACTATTTGTACTTTGCCATTTACAATTTGTCATGCTTTGTAACCCCTGTTTTTAAAATGCCCGTATGACACCCATTGCACTCTGAACCATCCCTGGAAGGAGGGATCCCCATTCTGAGTTCCGTCTCCAGATTTCTTCTTGTTAATTAAGGGAGGGGGGGGCTATAGGGCTAGGGGGGGGGGGGGGGGGGGGGGTGTCGTAATCATATGGACCATAATCATATGGCCTGTAAAGCCCTTTGAGACTGTAACTGTGATTAAGGGATATACAAATACAACTGAATTGAATTGAATGACAAATACCAAAAAAGTAGATAATCGATTGTCTTCTCTTCCATTGCCGTGTTTTTATCCCGAGGGGAGAGAAACGTGTGACCAGTCAACAGGGGAGGTCTAAGCGGATAACAAAGTTAACAGTAAAGTTAAAACTAAAGCCACCAAAAACTCACTTGACGAAGGTTCCGAAGTGTCCGCATCGGTGGTTTGCTGCGTGAAGAAGACACAAAAACCCCAAAACACCAAAAGTCGGTACATTTCACCGCACATTCCAACACTAAGTTAAACACTACAACCGTAACTTTGGAGCCGCAGCGTCTGAAGAAAAAAAAGGGGGGGGGGCGGGTCCTTTGCTTGTGACGTCACCGACCCCTGGCCTGCTCACTCAGCACAAAAAAAAAAGCAAAGCCAGTGTGACTCTTTCAACTCACTTCCATTTCCATAAAGTTTCATTTCCTTATCACACACACACGCCACACACCGAACGAAACACAATCATTTACTAAGGCACATATAAATGCAGTGTTAACTCAGTTGCACATGTCATGAATCATGTTTCATTTCCTTGATCACACACACACCAATTTATTACATTCAGTCTTAACACGTTTAGTTAACTCAGCTCCAAATGCCATGCGATGTTTCATTTCCCTTGATCACACACACACCACACACAGAACAACACCAGACACCAGACACTTAATGAAATACAATAATTTATTAAAGCATATTTAAATTGTTATAAAACGTTTTTCTTTTGTTCAAAACAAGCAGAAGTACAGACAGTCCACGTTCAAATCATGGCAGGGCAATAAAGTCTCTGGGATGGCCGCCTGCAGCGTACCAGATCAGCCTCTCCTCGGTCACCGAGACTGGAGAGAGCAGTGGAAGACAGTCTGTGTTGTTGTGATGGGAGCTGAAGACTGTCTGTAGTACAGCCTTATGCTGTAGTAGTGGACTGCATGGTTTATCATGGGCAAATGCAATGCTTGTACAGGCTACATCAGCCACAGTGTCTTACAGACGCCCTGACATATGCTAAACAAATAAACAAGAACCGTCATAACATTGTTGTTTGAGGCCATATGATTGACATTCCTTTTGATCAACTTTGATGCACATACATACGTATTTTTTTTGCACGTTCATAATCAAATGTTGCAGTCTGTCCATCACGGTGACAGTTTTGACCGTATCCCAGAACACACAATGAATTCAGAAATCCCAAACTATTTAACAGCATCAGCACAATTAATTTCTGCGATTGTTCTACTAGCACGGGTGCTTGCTTGTGAGGTCTCCCTCCTGTCTCTCCGCCTCCCTCGTCGTCTCACCCAATAGTTCACATAATAAATAGCCCCTCCCTGACATGGTCTCTGGCACCATCTCGACACACACACACACACACACACACACACACACACACACACACACACACACACACACACACACACACACACACACACACACACACACACACACACACACACACACACACGCGCACACACACACCCGAAGATACATCCCTCAGACGTGGGGTTGGCAAGCTGCATCATGCTCACTCCACGGTCCGTGAATAAACAGTTTCAGTCACAAATCATTTCAACGACAAACGACAAACTCTGTTCAAAAAAATATACGAGATAGATCAATACTGAGACATAGTTTAACAGTAACATGACACATGATACAAGCGGCAAACAGTTTGACAACCATTTACAGTAAATGGCACCTTTTTGTGAAACACTAACGCACCGCCCTAGTACACATCGGATTTCTCTTTGTCGCTGCAAAATGTTTGACGGGGGCAAACGTTTTCCGTGTCGGAAAAAAACCTGCGATATTGCCACCGCCGTACATTTCTAGAAGGCCATATCCGCACTAACAGTGTGAAACCCACTTAAGGCAATAAAGTTGTCGATGACGTTCTGTTCTGATGATGTGGTATCGCCCATTTACCTGAGGGACTCAGAAGAGACATTCAGGCCTGGGACTTAAAGGGGGCAATGCTTAAACAATCGTGGAAGAGCTCATTGCTTTTTTACAGAATTGCCCGAAGTGCGTGTGAAACACCTTTAAAAAAACAATGCTTTTAAAGGACTGAAAGTGAATTGTAAGCAAGCTAACAAAAAACCACAAGTGTAAATAACATAAGCGTCCAGGATATTCCCAAAGAAGAGCGCATCAGAGGAAGCAATACCCTGTGGAGAAATTAGCTTATAGTTGTGCAGACGCTAGCGCTGTGAATGTTGCAATAAGCAGAGAGTTATTTTTGTCTTTTTTTTTCGGTACAGACATTTCAAACTACTCTTGATATTGCCAAAAGTTCAATGTTCGTTTTCATGGGCACTCAAAAGCTCTACGATTATTTTGTGTGGAAGTGATTTGCTCCTGGCTTTCCCCCCCGGCCCCCCATGGTCCTGGTGGGTCCAGTGCTGTGGAGGGCAGGACCTGTCCTGGTCCATCACCGGATCCAGTTGGTTCCGTAGCTCGACACGGATCTCACGCTACAGCGCTTCTTCACTATCATGTTGATGTAGGCTTTCATGATTTTCGTGATCTCCCCGACCTGAGACCAAAAGAAAACGTATTTGGCTGTTATCACAAAACTACAACATAGCAAGTAATGCTCCCCAACACTAAATCACATTGTACGCTAATTACATGACATTGAGCGTGACCATATACCTGCGGTGTCTCAAAGAACATCTCCCGCTCGTCCACGGTGATCTTGTAGGTGCAGGGCTGAGGCGCGCCAAAGAAGACGATGTGCTCGTACGGGAAGGTCTCCAGGGGCTTGGGATCGCCGCGCTTGTAGACGGAGATGTTCTCCGCGCTCACGCTCAGCCACAGGTCGTGAGGGAAGCCTCCCTCTTTGCACTACAAAGACACACACACACACACACAGTGCCCGATGAATCGACTGTCACGTCAACCCTCGCAGGCTTTTCCGACACAAGACACAATCAAGTCTCTCGTGTTTTTACCTCGACATCGAACAGCGTGGAGCCGTAGCCGGGCCACTCTTTGATGACGGTCATGTACTTGAGCATGGCCTGGTGCTGGTCCAGCCCCCGCAGGCGGGACCACTTCTCCAGTACGCTGGCCCGGGTGGCCGAGGTCTCCTCCTTGATCCACATCTCCAGCATCTGCTCCTCCTCCATGCGCTGCTTCTTCATGGAGCCCGTCTTCAGGCCACGTCGCAGGGTGCCCTCCAGGAAGCTGGTGCGCCTGCGCTCTAGCGTGTGGCCCGCCTGGCCCGCCTGGCCCGCGGCGCCACCACCGCCACCGCTGCCCGCCTTGGTGAAGTGCAGGATGCGGCTGCGCAGGCGGCCCATGGGGTAGACGTTCTCCAGGACCCAGCCCACCCGGGCCTTGTCGCCGTGCAGGAACTGCAGCCGCATGGCCGCCAGGTGCTGCAGGGTCTCCTCCGGTGCAGGGAAGTGGCCGCTGGTCAGGCTCTCGTGGGCCTGAGGTGAAACCGACCGCAAGGAGAGAGGGTTTAGCACTGGTAGGTAGGTAGCTGCCACTCGGGGCGCTGCGTGCTGTAAACACCCTTTTCCCCTGAGAGTAACCGTCTAATACAGGGTCAAGCTCATTTGAGGTTGCTACTTAACGAGGGGCCAGAGTAACAAAACACTTCTGATATGATTGAAGATGTTCTCTCTGACTGTGCACGGTACAGCTTTAAAATGTCTCATTACCTTCATAAAACTAGTGAAATTAAGAATACATACAAGGCTAGAGTCGAAACGGTATCGGCTCCATCTCAGGTCCCTGAACTCCCGAAAACGCATATGAAAGTCTTGCAACTCGTGCAGCTTAGTGGTTATTTGTACGTACTACAGCAGATGTTTTTGTGATTAAAGATAATGTGAAGAAATCAATCCTTTGGAACGAATTGCCTCCAGGGCCGAATTGGATCCGCTCGTGTGCCGCATCCGGTCCCCGGGCCGCATGTTTGACCCCCCCGGTCTAATACAGAGCACAGAGTACAGTGTCACTCACCTGCTCAAACATGAACGCAAACTCCACCCCTTCCTTGGGCATGCTCTCCACATCCAGGAAGCAGTAGAGCTTAAAGTAGAGTTTCCACTGGCCTTCATCCTCTTCGTCCTCACTGCCAGCCAGTCTGATGTCGGGGGAAACCATTGATTATTCATTCATCTCATCGCCATTCAATTATTATTTGTTATCTTGTGTGTATTTTTATTTTTCCAGACGCCTGCATCTCTATTTAACTCAAACTGCGACGTACCGTTCGAACTTGGCGAGCACATCAGCGACGATGACGCGGCTCTCCACCGCCTTGTCGATGTTGTTCCTGTGTTCGAACAGAGCGAACATGTTCCTGCTGTCCTCCATGGCCAAGCCTCGGATCAGCTTCTCCACCACCTGGACATCAGATGGACGGACGGTGGTGTTAATCAAAAGCTACATTGCACTTGAATCTGTGTTTCTGCGTCGTAAAGTCACAGAAACACAATCAATTACTATTTAGCTATTTCGCAGATGCTTTTATTAAAATCTAATTCAGATAAGATAAGTTAAGATACAATGAGATAAGATAAGATAAGATTGTGGCAGAGGTTGCTCAAAAATAACAAAAAGTTCTGAATAAAAATACGCCTAATAGAATAACAGCAAATCTAAATGGTTTTAGATCTTGATGTTTTTATAGACAGAACAGGTAGGGCTTAGGCACCTTGCTCAAGGATACCTACATTGGAAATCGAACCCAGTACCTTTCGGCTTGGAGTCAAACAACCCTAGGAGGCACTATTGCTTAACTTTATCCTGCCACCACACACACATAAATGTTGGGAAAATTGACACATTAGCATTAGCACAACACACAAGCAGCGTGTCTAGTATCTACACTACAGGATGGCGTAGGGCCCATCCTCCCACACTACCTCTCCAGCGGTGGTGTGGGAGTTGATGGAGATCTTGCAGGAGCCTCCTCCGTGGCAGTAGACCGTGGTGGTCATCTCCTGCCTGGTGAGGAGCGCCACAATCTCCTCCTGGGACGGCACGTACTCTCGGCACTTGGTCTTCTTTAGCGACTCGCCGACGAAATGAGCGAACAGTTCGATCTCCGAGCCGGGGAAAAGCTCTTTAATCCTGCAGGAAAATGCCCAAAAAAAAGAGATAAAGAAGAGCGGTTAAGGGAACGCAAGCTCGTCGGCTCACTTCGGCAGCTGTTGTTGTGATATTTGTACATACGCTCTTAAATCATGAGGATATTGGTTAAAGGGGAACAAGATTAGTACCCCACCAACCCAGGTGTGACTGTGATTAGCCATCTGCAAGCCGTTTCACAATTGCCATGTAACTACCGTTCTAGTGCTTCTGTCAAGTTAGGGTTGACTTCACCGGTGTCCCAAACAACCATGTGATTGTTGGAAGAATTGAAGGGTGAAGTGGGGAACTATTATAACTCCTACATGTGTATAATCATGATGTGGGTTTCTGATTGTTGTTTATCATAAGTCAAGTAAGGTGGGTGATGTCTTTATGGTTTGATTGTTAGCAGACATATCCGTGTCACGATGCAGTTATGATTCAATTAAGTAATAGTGAGGTTTTATCATATTCCAAGTCAATAATAATGATGTTATGATATGTTATGGGTGGTTATAAATGACCATGATCTATGCAATAAGGTTATGATTCAATTGATTGAAGAAACATTATATGTATAACCATGTTTATCACCATTGGTGTATATTGCCAAGTGTATCGTATGTCTAGATAAGCACTAAGTTTAGTAGGGTGTTTGTTCTCCCAAGAAAACCACTAAGATCTTGGCACCAAGTCTTAAAGATCGGTTAGAGCATGCACTAAGATAAGGAGGCCAGGTGGCTCTTCTCAAGGCCAGGGGCCCAGTGTGGCGCAGTTACTATTGAACGTAGCCTCCAAAGGTTGTAGTTCTCCTCTGTAACCGCCAGGTGGAGGCTCTTACGTTTAGGGGTTGTGGCGCAGTTACTATTGGAACGTTGAGGTCATCGAGGGTATAAAAGGGCAACAAGTGAATGTGCAAAAAGAGTCATCGGAGCCCTGAGGGCGGACAGAACGACGCCATCAGGATGAGGAAAAAGAAGCGAAAGAAATCTCTTTTTATTTTTTATTTCCGAGACTCGGATTACTCTTGTTTAGTTTCTGGGGGTTTTTCGACGGTCCATCGAGGGGAGGATGTCTTCCGCAGTCCAACAAGACTGTGAAGTTTACCAGCGTTTGTTTAGACATATTCTCGGATTGGACCCAAGGAATTCTACAATGCGCACGACGGGAGGGGTTGGAGGCCCGAGTAGGCAGCAGCAGGCGCGCTCACCAACTAGCGAGATCCGGATAAGTTCATCAATATCGGACAGCGGGCTTCTTGAATTATATTTACTGTTATCAACCATTTTTGCCAACTTTTTGCTCTGCATTTTGCTGAACCCCTGCTAAATTCCTGCAATAAAAACTATCAATTAGTTGATGAATAGATTCCTGTGGACATTCGATCATTGACATTCACAACGAGGAAAGAGGCAGGGGGGAAGAGGCAAAAAGAAGATTAAGAAAATGTCAGCGACTGTGCACTAACCGTTCTCGCTACCCGGTGGAAAGTTAGTTTTACAAATAATGTCAAGTAAAGAGTACCCACAAATATCGAGGGACAGGACGAAGAAGCTATCGAATCGGACTGGCAATGATTGTTTATGGATACAAATATATATGATCCAAATGTGGTTGTGAGATTTTGGGGTTTTGGGGGGGGGGGGGGGGTTTTCAGCACAAATGCGCTCTACGTTTATGCATCATGAAAGTTCGGACGGTTTGTAAGACAGTAGCAGTTCGGCCATTCGAATCCGATCCCTTTTGAGGTGAAACTTGAGGTAACGCAGGATGCCTTCGGCTGGGCAGGAAAGTGCAGCTCATGCAGGTGAGCAGGTGCCAGTGGGCGCGATTGGCCAGGCTGTTGGGCTCGCGGCACGTTATTGGTCTGCTTGATCAGCTGACAGTAGACCTCGTCCCGGAGCGAGCCGCAGGTCCTGGCAGGTCTGTAGGATGCCCTGGATGGGCACCGGGTCCGACACCGCCTCCATCTCTTGCAGCGAGTTTGAAGATTTTCACCGCCTCATCCTGCAAGGCTGGAGTAGCCCCTCTCCTTTTGCACTTTTAGTGGAAACACACAAAACACACAAATATAGAACACACAGCCAGACTTTGCATGAATTTTGTTTAACGCCAGCTTGTTAAGAGGATGTAAAGATCACGATAAAACTCGATTAATCCTGGAAGGAAATTCTTGTGCCAGTGTGCTCAACACACATAAGAATAAAAACAATAGATTAATAATAACAATAATCTAAGAAACTTTAGTAAAATTGAAAAGTTGACAATGGTATTGAAAAGTATATTCCACTTATAATAGAATATTGCCCATGATGTGAAAAGTACTATTGCACAAACATTATATTTTTATCGTTAAGTGTTTAACGGTGGATATAAATGGAGCTACTTGCACTCACGGGGGACGCTGACGTCCCATAGGGCAGCGGCAGGAGAGGGGAGTGCAGGGGGTGCTGGGTGTATCTCAGGATGGGGTTCCTCCAGTACGTCTGCTCCACGCCTCCACGTTCAGACTGCTCTCCTGCAGGAGGGACAGGAGAGCGGCGTGAGCGGAGCCCCTCAGAGGTTTATGCAGATCATGAGCATCACTCCAAAAGACGCCATTTTAGCATTGTCAAGCATGCAGGTAGAGCAGGAAGGAGGCACTAAAATGGCGGGTATTCAATTATTTGTAATTGATTGTGCCAGGAATCGCACACAATCTTTTTTTTCCCAATGATTGTTTCCAAGCACTTCTGATAAAACCACACATGGAACACAATGGACTGCAGTAATACACTCTCATCAGATTACAATACTTAAGAAGAGTTGAGGAGTTGAAGGGGCACGCGCAAAGATGGAAAAAAGTGTCACTATGTACTCCCTCCACTGTGTGGCGCTGTCAGCCCAAAAGACAGAACACGCACAATTTCCACCTCTTGGCACTGACTGTAATTTTACACATTGCCATTGACCAAATCCAAACAGGGCTTTGTGAGGCGTGACCAAAACATTAACGGCATATACAGCCAACCCAAAACATATTTTTGCAGAAGAGGTCGTCCAACAATGACACTATGTGATCGACAACCCTTAGTTGTTTTATTCTGTAAGCAGCGTCAACAACACACACACACACCCACGCGCACACCGTCCACTCCACATTGAGTCCTCACTTAAGTACGACCACATTGGCTCCTTTGTTAAGAAGTGGACATGGATTTGAGTTGTGCCAACAAACCAAACAAATGCAAACGAAAAAAGGGGTTAATTTTATCCATGGCATTCAGATCGGTCAACAGGCATACTGTGGCCATGGCAACGTTGGTGATTGCATCTCGCTCTTTT
>PIJE02000213.1:308307-313850 GCA_002895965.2 Coryphaenoides rupestris | reverse complement strand
CGTAGAGCCTCCACCTGGTGGTTACAGAGGAGAACTCCAACCTTTGAGACAACGTTCAATAGTAACTGCGCCACAACCCCTAAACGTAGAGCCTCCACCTGGTGGTTACAGGGGAGAACTACAACCTTTGAGACCGAGTGCTTATCCAGGCATATGATATACAGTACTTAACTATATGGATCCTTTGGCTATAGCAATAGGCATTCAATGTGCTGAACAAAACCCCAAATCCCACGACCCACATTTTGGATTATATATTTGTATCCATAACAACATTGCTCAGTCCGATTCGATAGTTTCTTCATCTGTCCTTGATTTTGTGGTACTATTTACTTGACATGTCGTAGAACTGTTATTTGTAAAACTAACTTTCCACCGGTAGCGAGAACGGTAGTGCACAGTCGCGACATTTTCTTAATCTTCTTTTTGCCTCTTCCCCCCGCCTCTTCCTCGTTGTGATTGGTCAGCTGATGAAAAGCGACCCACGTCATATGATATTCTCAAAAACTATTCTTCTGTCCAAAAAACGTTTTTTTGAACAGAAGACCAAGCCCTGAGAAAGGCTTTTATTTATTTGTTATTGAATGATATATTATGGAATTTAACTGTACAGCCTATCAGCACAAAATGCGCTCTACGTTTATGCATCATGAAAGTTCGGACGGTTTGTAAGACAGTAGCAGTTCGGCCATTCAGATCCGATACCTTTTGAGGTGAAACTTGAGGTAACGCAGGATGCCTCGGCTGGGCAGGAAAGTGCAGCTCATGCAGGTGAGCAGGTGCCAGTGGGCGCGATTGGCCAGGCTGTTGGGCTGCGGCACGTGATTGGTCTGCTTGATCAGCTGACAGTAGACCTCGTCCCGGAGCGGCCGCAGGTCCTGGCAGGTCTGTAGGATGCCCTGGATGATGGGCACTGGGTCCGACACCGCCTCCATCTCTTGCAGCGAGTTGAAGATTTTCACCGCCTCATCCTGCAGGCTGGAGTAGCCCCTCTCCTTTTGCACTTTTAGTGGAAAAACACAAAACAACAACAAATATAAGACACACAGCCAGACTTTGCATGAATTTAGTTTAACGCCAGCTTGTTAAGAGATAAGAAAAGATACGATAAAACTTGATTAATCCTGAAGGAAATTCTTGTGCCAGAGGTTGCTCAACAACATAAGAATAAAAACAATAGATTAATAATAAATCTAAAGTGTATACGCCTAATAAACCTTTAGTAAAAAATTGAAAAGTTGACAATGGTATTGAAAAGTATTATTCCACTTGATAATGAGAATATTGCAACATGATGTTGAAAATAACTATTGCACACATTATATTTTTGTCGTTAAGTGTTTAACGGTGGATATAATGGCAGGCTACTGCACTCACGGGGGACGCTGACGTCCCCATAGGGCAGCGGCAGGAGAGGGGAGTGCAGGGGGTGCTGGGTGTATCTCAGGATGGGGTTCCTCCAGTACGTCTGCTCCACCGCCTCCACGTTCAGACTGCTCTCCTGCAGGGGGGACAGAGAGCGGCGTGAGCGGAGAACCCTCAGAGGTTTATGCAGATCATGAGCATCACTCCAAAAGACGCCATTTTAGGCATTGTCATAGCATGCAGGTAGAGCAGGAAGAGGCACTAAAATGGCGGATGTGCTTTTATTTAATTGAATTGTGCCAGGGAATCGCACACAATCCCAATGATTTGTTTCCAAAGCACTTCTTATAAAACCACACATGGGAACACAATGGACTGCAGTGATACACGCTTCATCAGATAAATAACATAAGAAGAGTTGAGGAGTTGAAGGAGCAAACGCAAAGATGGAAAAAAGGTACACTATGTACTCCCTCCACTGTGTGGCGCTGTCAGCCCAAAAGACAGATAACACGCACACACATATTCCCCTACTGGCCACTGACATGTATACACATTGCCATTGGACCAAATCCAAACAGGGCTTTGTGAGCGTGACAAAACATTAACGGATTAACAGCCAACCCAAAACATATTTTTCAGAGAGGTCGTCCAACAACACGAATGACATAGTGTATCTTTAAGCAGCGTCAACACACACACACACACACACACACACGCACACACACGTCATCCACATTGAAGTACCTCACTTAAGTACGACACAATGTGCTCCTTTGTTAAGAAGCTGGAATGGATTCGAGTTTGCCAACAAACAAAACAAATGCAAACGAAAAAAGGGTTAATTTATCCATGGCATTCAGTCGGTCAACAGGCATTACTGTGGCCATGGCAACGTGGTGATGCTGCATGCTGATCTCTGATTGGTTAATCGACTACCTTGATGTCTCTGATGAGCTGCTGGGTGGGCGTCTCGATGGGCACCTTGTTGTCGATGACGCCCTGGATGGCCGTCGCCCACCGCATGGCCTCGTTCAGGACCTTGGTGTAAAGGCGGTACGAGTGCTTGCGCCCGTGCACAATGATGTTCCAGTAGCCTGCATGTGTGTGTGTGTGTGTGAGTGTTTGTGTGAGAGAGAGAGAGAGAGAAAGAGAGAGAGAGAGAGAGAGAGAGAGAGAGAGGGGTGTAAGTCACATTAGAGACCATGCACTTCAGGTCACAGTGTTTAAAAGAGTAGATAATTGATTTATCCATCTGATCTGATGCTATCGCCGTGTGATGAAAGGATAACTTTGTTTTTCAATGCTTTTCAATCTTATTTCTGTATAGCTAGATGAGGGAAATAGCGTGAAGTTGTTGCCGGTGCTCTCTGTGTGTCTCTCAGATACGACGCAGACGTAAAACCTCCAAACCCAAGTCGTTGCTGACAAAGTTGGGGTAAGATGGGCGGGTAAGACACCCACTGTCTTACCCGGGACCCCCACTGATCCACACCGACTCCCCCCCCCCCCCTAAGGCAGTAAAGCGGATTCTGATTCTGATTCTGAATATGAGGCAAAACATGTCATCCAGCGGTCAAAAGTAGTAGCGAGATCTGGGTGCAGGCAACATGGAGGAATGGTAATCACTGTCGCAATGCAAGGCTACAAAGCCCGGTTGGAAAGCGGCAAAGTTCCCCTTTCAGGGTACAAAAGCTTGGGAACGAACGAGGGACTTTTCAGAAGGAAGAGACTCAAGGTTCTCAAGGCTCTCTTCCTGGGTTCTCAAGGCCTTGTGCGTGGATGTTCCTTGAACAAGACCTCAACGAGGAACCAGAGAAGAGTAGGCATCTGGGAATAGGAACATCTTCTGGAAAACGTACCGCTCTCCTTGAAGATCTTCTCGTCGGGCTGGACGATGGAGCAGAGACTGTTGAGCACCAGGGTTCCCAGCTTAGCCCCGGTGCGCTCCGAGGTCTTGTAGTAGTCCAGAGAGCTGCTGGTCAGGACGAACCAGCGCTTCTTCAGCTTCAGGGACACACTAACGACAACACTGACTGTCCCTTTCTCCCTCCCCTCTGTCCTTGGTTTTCACCGTTTAAGAAGTTGTTACCATCACAATGGTAAATGGATTGCATTTAATATCGCTTTTATCCAAAGCGCTTTACAGCATTGCCTCACATTCACCCATTCATACACCGACGGCGGTGTCAACCATGCAAGCGTAACAACCAACACGTCAGGAGCATTAGGTTAGGGTGGTGTCTTGCTCAGGGACACTTCAACACTTAGCTAGACGGGAGTTCGGGATCGGAACCAGCAACCTTCCTGTTGCCAGACAACCGCTCTTACCTCCTGAGCTACTGCCGCCCCAGATGTCCAAAGTACAAGTTGAAAAGATTAAATAAATGTTGAAAGTTAATAATACTAAATAAATGAATCACATCAAATTTGCTTCACGGTGCAAATATGCTTTCTTAGTTACTATCAGATCGTAAATCCCGATTATATTTTCTGTAGTTAGTGAACACATCGCTTATGCTGTGCTTACTGAGCATTTTAGACCAGGCAATATTAACAGAACACATTTACCACGAGTTATGCCATGTAAGCATTTACCAGTTTAATAAGTAAGGAATATACGACCACGACGGTCCCGTTATTGGAAAATGACATACGATGGGAGAGGTGATGAGGCCCGAGGCAAAGCAGTTGCTGACCACCGGTAACATACATTATTTTATTCTGGTTATACCACAGTTACCAACTGCGATTACATCGTTTTTCACTTGACTATATTTTTTAATTTCATCAATACAGTTATTGTTTTTTTATTGACTTAATGAGCTGATATTGAAATATTCTTCCACATGGTTTTCAGCATATCGTTTTTGCAGCGTCACAGAAACATCGTAAGCATCGATAGTTCTGTTTGACCGTTGTTAAGATAAGAATTTTATTAATCCCGAAGGAAATTCTTGTGCCAGAGGTTGCTCAAAAATAACAACAACATAAGAATATAACAATAGAATAATACATGTAATTGTAAATGTAAATAAATGTCGTTGGTGTCCCCGTCATAGAAGACATAACACACGCCCCTTGGAACGTTATTGACCAATCAGAATCAAGTATGCAAAGTAAAATTCTGGTACGTAAATGTAAATAAATGTTGTCGTTAACGTTGGATTTGTAGCGCATTGATTCGGAATCGCTAAAGGGCGGCTGAGGTGTCCCCGTCGTTGAAGACATAACACACGGCACTTGGAATGTAATTGACCAATCAGAATCAAGTATGCAAAGTAAAATTCCAATCAACCGACCCCTGACGAGGAAGTCCTGGCCGTCCAGCCGGTCCCCCTTGGGCTTCTGCAGCAGGCTGATCCAGTGATGCATCTCCTCGGCCATGTCTGTGTTGCAGTGGACCACGCGGTTGGCAGTGATGATCACAAAGGAGTTGGGCCTTTAGGGAGACATGATGGGAGACACGGCGGGGTTAGTGTTTAGTGTCGCCAGGCTCTGGAAGGTTCTGGGGAGGTGACTAGTGCTTCATCAACAAGACCCGGGACCCCCACTGACTCCCACTCCCCTATGGACACTATACTACACGTTATATTAACCTTTAACCCCACTGACTCCCACCCCCTATGGACACTATACTACACGTTATATTAACCTTTAACCCCACTGACTCCCACCCCCTATGGACACTATACTACACGTTATATTAACCTTTAACCCCACTGACTCCCACCCCCTATGGACACTATACTACACGTTATATTAACCTTTAACCCCACTGACTCCCACCCCCTATGGACACTATACTACACGTTATATTAACCTTTAACCCCACTGACTCCCACCCCCTATGGACACTATACTACACGTTATATTAACCTTTAACCCCACTGACTCCCACCCCCTATGGACACTATACTACACGTTATATTAACCTTTAACCCCACTGACTCCCACCCCCTATGGACACTATACTACACGTTATATTAACCTTTAACCCCACTGACTCCCACCCCCTATGGACACTATACTACACGTTATATTAACCTTTAACCCCACTGACTCCCACCCCCTATGGACACTATACTACACGTTATATTAACCTTTAACCCCACTGACTCCCACCCCCTATGGACACTATACTACACGTTATATTAACCTTTAACCCCACTGACTCC
>PIJE02000213.1:295807-300807 GCA_002895965.2 Coryphaenoides rupestris | reverse complement strand
AACCGCTCTTACTTCCTGAGCTACTGCCGCCCCATTGTAAGCACGAAAAGGCTGTTGAGCAAGGGCTATATAAAGAAACATGACCTTGGCTGATACCAACACACGTTCAGGGAAACACCATGATGTTGTGTTTTCTCAGCACGAGGAGATAAGGCTCACCTTCTGACCATCGGCGTTCACCACCAGAGAGTTCCTGAAGGGAAACATCGATGAACTTGTTGTTATAATTATGATTATTAATAATAATGAGAGAACATTGTTATTTAATAATGAGATAACGATCTGATTATTATTAATAATGGGAAACATTGTTATTAATAATGAGAAACATTGTTATTAATAATGAGAAACATTGTTATAATTAATAATGAGAAACATTGTTATTAATAATGAGAAACATTGTTATTAATAATGGGAAACATTGTTATTAATAATGGGAAACATTGTTATTAATAATTAGAAACATTGTTATTAATAATGGGAAACATTATTAATAATGGGAAAATTGTTATTAATTATGAGCAACTTTCATCATGTGCAATACCACTTCTCAATATTACCTTGCAATATTACCTTTCATCATCATGTGCAATATTCCTAATATCATGTGCAATACTTTTTTCAATACCATTGGCAACTTTTTTTTTTACTAAATATATCTTACCTATATTGTTTTTCTTTTAGGCTTATACAGTCTACATGTATTATTCTATTGATTGTATTCTTAGTTAGAGTTAGAGTAGGCAAGCAAATGCAATGGCATGCATATTAATGCACATTTCACTCTACTATTGAACTATTTTGTTTACTTTTACTTCCTGACTTTTCAAAGTCGGTCTGTGATCACAGGACCGTACCTCGTGGAGTGTGCAAGAGCCAGTGCGTTCTCCTCCGCCTTCTCCTTGATCCTCTGCTCCTCCATCCTCCTCAGCTCCTCCTCCTCCTCCTCCCTCTTCCTCATCTGCTCCTCCTCCATCCGCCTCCTCTGTCTCTCCTCTTCCTCCGCCCTCCTCCTGTGCGCCTCGGCCGCCTCCTCCATCTCCCTCTGCTGCTGCTGCTGCCTTCGCCTACTCTCCTCCTCTTCCAGTCGTTTCTTCTCCTCCTCCTGCTGCTCTATGCGCCTCCTCTCCATCTCCATCTCCCTCTCCCTCTCCGCCGCCGCCTCCTCCTCCTCCTCTCTCCTCCTCTTTTCCTCCATGATCTGACGGTAGAGGGCGCGGGCCAGGCGACCGCGCTGGTGCTTCTGCAGGATCAGGGTGGCGGTGCGCAGGCGCAGGAACCCCCGTCTCCAAAAGTGGGCCCGGTAGTTCTTCTGGATGGTGACCACGCTGCTTAGCACCCGCTGGTACTGCTTCCTGCGAGGGGGGCGGAGCCGGGAATCGAGCCGACCGACAGACAGACAGACAGACAGACGGGGGCGTTAATGACACCCACTCTTATAGTTCAGTGAGTGGGTTGCTTGTCAACAACGTTTTTTTGCCACAAAGCTGCTTGAAACCAGGAAGTAAACTTCAACACGTGTCCACCAGACAGAGCTGACTGATGTTGATGGTCTCATCAACATTGTGGTGAAGTTCACCCCCCCCACCCTCCCCCTTCCCTCCCCCTTTTACCAGGCCACAAGCCAACACACACACACACACACACACACACACCAACGGGGGCTTTCCCATGATCCTTTGCGGTGAGCTTTGTCGCGTTCCAATATAGCGAATGGGTCGCGTTCCATTGCATTGCGTTGCTATCGATCACATCGGATGGGGGGGGGGGTGCACGATAATGGTACAGCCCACTGTGGAGTGTGTGTGTGTGTGTTTGGTCGCTGGTTTAAGCAGCCCCACCACCACCTAGCACCCAGCAGACTACTAATCAGCCAGGTGCCAGGTGAGGCTGCTTAAACCAGCCATCAAACACACACACACACACACACTCACGCTCACACCCACGTATCAGTAACCCAAGCACCCCCATCTGTGTTGCAATGACCGCTCCCTCGAACTGGTAGTGCAGCGAGATGTCACGCTAGCTAGCTAGCTAGCTAGCTAGGTGTAGCGCAATGAGGTGTGTCGGTGCGTGCGGGGGTGAGGGGGGGGGGTTGGCGGGAGCACGGCAAGGTTCTACAGTTCAAAAAACACACGCGCACCACACACACACCACACACACACACCACACACACACACACACCGTCAACTACATCATGTTTACAGTCTGACGAACTGGTGCTGTGCCAAGCTGGCTGTGTGGGTGGTTGTGTTTAGACACACACACAGGCATACACACACAAAGGCATACACACACACGGGCATACACACACAGAGACATACACACACAGAGACATACACGCACACACACACACACACACACACACACACACACACGCACACAGGCACACAGCACACACACACACAGGCACACACACACACACACATGCACACACACACACAACCACACATACACACACCATAAACGTGCATGGCTTGACCACCCACAATGCTCTGCCTCTCCGTCTCTCTGACCTATGATCCCCCCCCACTGCTGCTGTGGGTTTCCGAAATCTTTAACACTTACACCCCGACCTCAATGCCGCCTTCCCACACCCCCCCCCCCCCCCCCCCCCCCCTCCCCTTGACGCAAGAAAACGCTGCAAATAAAGCATAATAATAGCAATATAACAACTCCCTCCGCCACCTACGCTGGTATGGCTGGAACAGAGCGAGATGCAGGACCCCCAGAACCAGAGCCTAGTCTGTGGTCCAGCTCTAGTTCTGTACAGCCCCCAGAGCTCTGCATTAAACCCCAGCCTACATATGGCAGCAGGCTGTTGAGGTTTAGGCTGCAGGCACGCAAGCTCCGAGTCTCGGGCAGATTCCTTCAAACCACCACCACTGTCACACAGACAGACCCAGCACCCCCTTGTCGAGATTCAAGATTCGAGAACTTTAATGGTCACGTTATACACATACAGGATGTGCAGTGAAATTAAAAAGTGAGTTCACAGTCTTGATGGCCTGCGGGAAGAAACTCAGTTTCTGTCCTAGCAGTGTGACTGCGGTGGCGCTTGTCTGAGCGCATATGTTGGAGCAGTTTGTTGTTGGTGGTGGTGAGGACAAGGTAAATGGATTGCATTTATACAGCGCTTTTATCCAGAGCGCTTTGCAGTATTGCCTCACATTCACCCATTCATACACCAACGGCGGTGTCAACCATGCAAGGTAACACATCAGGAGCAGTCAGGGTAGAAGAAAAGGCTGTCTGTCTGTCTGTCTGTCAGGTCGGCAGGTAGGCTCCGTTGTTCTGTGGACGTTGTTTAAAACAAACACACCACGAGCGGTGCTGTTGATTCTACCACGCCAGGAGATTCTCCCTGATAAGCATTTGACGAGAAGACTGGCTCTGCGGGAACATAACCGTAGCCAAGCAACGTCAACCTGCAAGCTGCGGCCGTTGGCTCTCTGCGGCTCTCTCTCTCACCCCCCCCCCCCTCCCCCCCTCCCCCCACCACCACCACAACATGGCAGCCAGGGGGAGAGCTTTTGTGTTTCATTGGTCATTAGACACCCCCCGCCCCCCCAGAGCAACGCTTAACGTTCAAACTGGTATTATTCCGACACACCAACACCAGCACGTACACACGCTCACACACGTGTGCACTGCAAACACACACAGACGCACACACAAGCACACACAGACACATGCACACAGATTGGTGTGCACTTCTATATCAAAAAACGTGCAAATAAAGCATAATAATAGCAATATAACAACTCCCTCCGCCACCTACGCTGGTATGGCTGGAACAGAGCGAGATGCAGGACCCCCAGAACCAGAGCCTAGTCTGTGGTCCAGCTCTAGTTCTGTACAGCCCCCAGAGCTCTGCATTAAACCCCAGCCTACATATGGCAGCAGGCTGTTGAGGTTTAGGCTGCAGGCACGCAAGCTCCGAGTCTCGGGCAGATTCCTTCAAACCACCACCACTGTCACACAGACAGACCCAGCACCCCCTTGTCGAGATTCAAGATTCGAGAACTTTAATGGTCACGTTATACACATACAGGATGTGCAGTGAAATTAAAAAGTGAGTTCACAGTCTTGATGGCCTGCGGGAAGAAACTCAGTTTCTGTCCTAGCAGTGTGACTGCGGTGGCGCTTGTCTGAGCGCATATGTTGGAGCAGTTTGTTGTTGGTGGTGGTGAGGACAAGGTAAATGGATTGCATTTATACAGCGCTTTTATCCAGAGCGCTTTGCAGTATTGCCTCACATTCACCCATTCATACACCAACGGCGGTGTCAACCATGCAAGGTAACACATCAGGAGCAGTCAGGGTAGAAGAAAAGGCTGTCTGTCTGTCTGTCTGTCAGGTCGGCAGGTAGGCTCCGTTGTTCTGTGGACGTTGTTTAAAACAAACACACCACGAGCGGTGCTGTTGATTCTACCACGCCAGGAGATTCTCCCTGATAAGCATTTGACGAGAAGACTGGCTCTGCGGGAACATAACCGTAGCCAAGCAACGTCAACCTGCAAGCTGCGGCCGTTGGCTCTCTGCGGCTCTCTCTCTCACCCCCCCCCCTCCCCCCCTCACACACACTCACAAACATGGCAGCCAGGGGGAGAGCTTTTGTGTTTCATTGGTCATTAGACACCCCCCGCCCCCCCAGAGCAACGCTTAACGTTCAAACTGGTATTATTCACGACACACCAACACACACACACACACACGCTCACACACGTGTGCACTGCAAACACACACAGACGCACACACAAGCACACACAGACACATGCACACGCTTGTAGAATGCAATGAACTGTGCATATAGCCACACACACACACACGTGCATGCACACACACACGGACACATACATGCACACACACAGATGCAAACACTTGTAGAATGCAATGAACTGTGCATATAGCCACACACACACACACACACACACACACGCGCACACGCACACACACACACACACACACACACACACACACACACACACACACACACA
>PIJE02000213.1:285807-290807 GCA_002895965.2 Coryphaenoides rupestris | reverse complement strand
ATCCCAGGTTGACCCACCCAGCACACATGCACACACACACACACACCCACACAGCCATGTAAATGTGTGTTAATGACTGCAACTATTTTAAGTGATGAGGTCTACTCCTATGCTTTCGTTTGAATGAATGGCTGGTGTTTCCTCTACCATTGTGTTTATGTTTTTGTTTTTATTATATTTTATTTTCATACTATTTTCCTATAATTCCGTTTTTATATGTGTTTTTACTCCCATTTTACTTGCTACTTAACTTAACTGTAATTTTTAAACATATTATACGATGTTCTAAATCTTGATGTACACTCAAGTCTCTCTTGAAAATTTAATTCCATCTTGATGGGATTCACCTGATTAAATAAATTAAAGAAATTGAAAATTGAAATTGAATGACAAACACGTCAGAGCAAAACGTAAGCCTAAAAAACTGCTATCCATTTACAGGAACATGCAGAGAGAGAGAGAGAGAGAGAGAGAGAGAGAGAGAGCGAGCGAGAGAGAGAGAGAGAGAGGGAGAATAAGCAGGCCTATTGTTCACCGTTCAGAGCCACCGGGAGGGAGGCAGGCAGGACTGGAGGCGCTTATCACCACACAAGGGGAGGAGGATCTCTGCTCTGCTGCCCCTCACCTCCCCTCCCCTGCCCTCCCCTGCCCTCACCTCCCCTCCCCTCCCCTCAACTCCCTTAAACTCCCCTCCCCTCCCCTCTCCTCCCCTCCCCTCCCCTCCCCTCCCTTAAACTCCCCTAACCTCCCCTCCCCTCCCCTCCTCTCCCCTCAACTCCCTTAAACTCCCCTACCCTCCCCTCTCCTCCCCTCAACTCCCTTAAACTCCCCTAACCTCCCCTCTCCTCCCCTGCCCTCCCCTCATTGGGTGTAGGCTGTACCCACCCCCAACCCCGAACGGTGTACGGACAGGATCCAGTGACCGGGGGGGGAGGGGGGGGGGGGGGGGGATGCATCTGCTGGTCACTAAACCCACCACCTCCCTCTCCCCCTGGAAACGGCCAGAGAGACCACCACCACCGAGCATTCCTCGAATGTGTCAATTTAATTAGAGGCTAATGCACAGCATCACCGCACAGAAACCCAGCGTGCTTTGATACGGAGGGTCGTTGGCTCGCACACACACACACACACGCACACACACACACACGCACACTCACACTGTGGTCGTCCTCATATTACACACACGCACGAACACACACACACACATGCACAGGCATGCACACACAACTCATGGACATACAAGGGGTGTCACACACACACATACACACACACACACACTGTAGTCTTCCTCATATTACACACACACAGGCACACACACACACGGGCACACACACACACAACTCATGGACATACAAGGGGTATCACACACACACACACACACACCAGACACACACTGTGGTCTTCCTCATATTACACACACACACACAGGCACACACACAGACACACACTTCTCTAACACGCAAAATCTACATTAAGACACACGAAAGCGTGAAAACACAATCACACACACACCTTCTGTATCACACACACACACATACATGGGCACACACACACACACACGCACACACACACACACACACTTCTCTAACACACAATATCTAGATCACACACACACACCTTCAGTCCTTCAAAGGTTTCGTCTCTGCTCTTTAGCAGACAGTGACAGCAGTGGCAGTGCATGGTAACACATACACACACACACACACATCCGCCCATGAATACAAAGACACACACACACACACCCTTCTATGAATACAAACACACACGCACGCACGCATGCACACGCACACACACAGGCTCTCCTGAGTGACAGCTCTTCCAGGGAGAGAGGATACATGGTAGCACAGTGAATGCTAGCAGCAGTGCTAGCACAGGGCCGTCACTCTGCAGGATTAGCAGAGAGGCACGGCCTCATGGCTCTAGCTCTCCACCAACCAGGACCAGTTAGAGAATGCCAGCGCAAACAGGTTATAGAGAGAGGGAGAGAGGGAGAGGGGGAGGGAGAGAGAGAGAGAGAGAGAGAGAGAGAGAGGGGGAGGACGTGTTTGCCTGAACGGCTCCCAGGTGGCCGCCGGTGAACCAGCCAGGCAAAGGCCGAGCCCAGGAACTCTGTACAGGAACTCCTATTACTGTAGCCCACTAATCTCTGGCCTCCTGGTACCGATCTCACCTCCTAACGCCTCCGGGGAACTCCCAGCTGAGCCAGGAGCGTCTCTCATTCACACACACACACAATGCAGTGAATACACTCTCGTAAAAACACCACCCCCATAGGGTTTATCCTTCATACATTCAACAGCAGAAAGGGGCCGCTAGGCTAGAACAATGCTAGCGTTGGAAGCGTTTTTCCCTTGCAATGCGGTGGACGGCGTAATAAATAATAATGTGCGAGGCCAGCCACCGCGCTTGCCGTCACGCTAGCCCATCCCCTCCCTCCCTCCCTCCCTCCCTCCCCTGCGGTCCTGGCCCAACATTCCACTGGTGCAGTCGAGTCAAGGTCAGTGGACCGGCAGCCAAAGCCGCTGCAGCCAGCGTGGCCGTGAACCTTGACCCCCAACCCAGCCGCCCGCCCCCCCCCCACCCGGCTGAAGAAAGAGCCTAGGGCCGGAACCTGGAATGTGCGCTGCTGGCACACACACACACAGCGCTGCTATGCTAAAAGTCGGGGGGGCACAAAGAGAGAGTTTTCTTTCTTTAACCCGACCAGCACACCCTGGGGGCGCTTCTATTAGCCGCTACGAGACACGTCGCACCCGCCGCCCCCTCCAACTGCAGTTTCACTCTGTGTTGTCGTTGTCGACTTTTACGAGCGCCAAGGGAGGAGATCTCCCAGGGGGAATGTGAGGGGAGTGACTTAACCTGCGGTGCGCTGATTAGACAACGCACCGCAGAGTGCTTTGTGCTTTTCTATTACAATCACGCGCAGGAGACGTTTTAACAGCAACAGAGCAGGCTATGAGACGTGAGGCTTGTCCTTGGGCCACCGGATTTAATCTGCTGAGATGTAGGAAGAACTCACTGTGTCCCCACTGCTATTGGCCTTTGAAATAGTATTATTTAATGTTTTGTTTTGCGTGAACTGCTTGTGCGTTGTTGGTGTGATCTTGTGTTACTGCTGGTTGTGCAACAAATTGCCCCCCCGGGGATAATAAGGATGACCTTGACCTTCATGAATATGTCTATATATACACGTTTGTGACTCACCTTGTCCATGTTGGGTTTGATGCAGCGCACGAAGAAGGGGTTCGAGGCGCTTAGTGTGGCCATCAGGGAATGGAGGGAGTCCTGGAAACAGACCACAGAGCCGAGAACTGTTAGAGGATGTTGAGAGGGGGGCCGGTAGCTCAGGAGGTAAGAGCGGTTGTCTGGCAACTGGAAGGTTGCTGGTTCGATCCCCGGGCCCCTCCAAGCTGAGTGTCGAGGAGCAAGATGCCACCTAACCCTAACTGCTCCTGACGTGTTGGTTGTTACCTTGCATGGTTGACACCACCATCGGTGTATGAATGGGTGAATGTGAGGCAACTGTGAAGCGCTTCGGATAAAAGCGATATATAAATGATATCCATTTACCATGTTCAGACTGTGTTCAGTGATTGTATATATCTTAATAGTGTCTGGTCGCTTTTGAATGGAGAAACATATCTCATTAATAAAGCTGTATATTATTATTAGTCCTGCAGCGATGTGATTAATCCTGAACAAGAAGTCAACCCAAACCCAAACCCAAAGTACTGACAGAGCAACAGAACACAGAGTTGGACGAGCTGTTTGTCCTCTGGTTTCCCTCCACAGGCTCCCAACTGTGGGTATTTACGGGGACTGACGGTGCCCTATATTTTTCCTGGGCCTTTACACACACACACACACACACACACACACACACACACACGCGCACACCACACTCCAAGGGCCCTTGGCTCTGGAAGGCTCTCTCTTCTGGCCGCCGGGCTCCCCTCCTCGCTGCCTCAGACTGGCTGTCTCCAGCCAGCCAGGCCGGCCCCTGGCAGACGGCAGGCCGACGGCCCCTGGTTAGCCCCTCGCTACCCAGCCATCAACCCTAATCCCTGGGGCTTTAGGAGCTGTGGACTGGGGCACCCTGCCAAATCCTCCCCTTCTCCCTCGCCTTCTCCGTCTCCCGGCACCACAGGCAGCAGGACACGCAAAGCCCAACTGCCCCCGCCCCCACACTCCGGTCCCCCTAAACCCTGGTCCCCTCCAACCCCCAACCAAACCACCACACACACACACACCACACAGGTTCTACACACCACTCAACAACACACACACACATATACTGTACATCTCACACGCTCCCATCAACTCTTGACACGCAACGCAAGGACTCGCCTCACATGCTGGCTTTCCCTCTTGGGAGTCTTCTGATAAAAGGAGTCAGGGCTCTATATTCTGCTAGGGCTTAATATTTAGCAGACACTTTCATCCAAATTAACCTCACTCCATGACCTTAACGTTTCTTCATGAATGAGCAGTCAGAAGGCGTCATCAGCTCAAAGGATGGATGCATCTGCGGACATTAAGTAAACTGCGGACATTGGGTGGGGGGTGGTTTTGAGCTCCTAAAAAAAACAAACCATTGGGACTGCATGGGACTTGAGACCCCCCGGACCACTCACCCTGAACTGGGAGCTGACGGTGGGCTTGCGTCGGGCGGTGCCCATCTTCATGGTCTCGTCTCCACTGCGGCTCCCCACACGCTCAAACAGGTCGTAGATGAAGTCCAGCCTGCAACAAGCAACCAGGCGACAAGGAGAGGTCAGGCTGCTTAGGGTCATAGATCCATACTTAGTACAGAGCCATAGAGCCATGCTTAATATAGAGCCATAGAACCATGCTTAGTACAGAGCCATAGAACCATGCTTAATATAGAGCCACAGAACCATGCTTAATATAGAGCCATAGAACCATGCTTAGTACAGAGCCATAGAACCATGCTTAGTACAGAGCCATAGAACCATGCTTAGTACAGAGCCATAGAA
>PIJE02000213.1:259603-280003 GCA_002895965.2 Coryphaenoides rupestris | reverse complement strand
GAATGAATGAATGAGTGGGAGATTGTGTTTTTCCGGATGCCGTGTTTTTTTATTTGTTTCATGAAAGACAGATGTTCCGTGTTCCGGGATTCCGACTAGTTCTGTCTTGACTCTAGAAACTCGGCATGTTGTCGCTGATCAACGAGGAAAGCCGATTCCCAAAAGGAACGGACTACACCCTCCTGGAGAAACTGCACAGTCGACATGCCGTGAGTGGAGTGTGCACGCACACGCACATACATGCACATGCACGCACGCGCACATGTGCACGCAAACACACACATGCACGTGCACACACACATGCACGATAAACACACATGCATGCACACACACACATACACACACACACACACACACACACACACATGCACGAAAACAGACGTGCACACACCCACGCACACACTCTTATTAACAACAAGAGACCATACTACAGAGCTGTGGTTGTAGTCCAGAAGGGCAAGTTGAACTCTGGGTGCTGTAGTCCATAGAGGTGTTCAGAATCAGAATCAGAATTTACTTTATTGACTTAGTTTTTACAAACAAGGAATGTGCTTTTGGATAACATTGAACATTAAAAACAGAAAGTAATAATATAGAAATTCTAAACATTTCAAAAAATTCAAAAAATATATTTAAAAAATAAGCAATTAAAAGGTGCAATGTCCTATGTTTTCTTGGTTCTCCTTCCAGTAGGTTCCATCGGGTTCTGTATTTCAAGAATTTCCTTCGGGATTAATTAAGTTTGATCTTATCTTATCTTATTGTTCTGTGTGATCTGACAGCTGACTGTCTCTCACTCTCTCTCTCTCTCCGCAGGCGAACCCGTACTACGTGAAGCCCAGAGTCACCGACCACCAGTTTGGCATCAAGCACTACGCCGGAGAGGTGACTTATAACACACACACACACACACACACACACGCACACACACATCACACACACACACACACACACACACACACACACACACACACACACACACACACACACACACACACACACACACACACACACACACACACACATACACATGCACACACACGCACACACACACACACACACACACACACACACACACACACACACACACACACACACACACACACACAGATATACACACACACACACACACACACACACACACACACACACACACACACACACGCACACACACACACACACACACACACACACACACACACACACTGCTGGCCGACAGCCCCTTCCTCCCCCCCCCGATATTTTCCTCTCGCGACGAGCATTGAAAACAAACAATGGAAACAGTTACGTGTAATCTTTACAGTGCAGCCGCCGGGGTACCTAGCAGCTAGCAGCTAGCCGCCGGCAGTGGCGGCTAGCCGCTAGCTTCCCGCTCAGCTCACCTGTTGTACTCCAGCTGCTCCAGGGAGAAGATGTGCTTGTTGAAGTACTCCTGCAGCTTCTCGTTGGCGTAGTTGATGTTGAACTGCTCGAAGCGGTTCACCTGGGCACACACACGACACACACACACACACGACACATGGGTGGGTTGGTGCGTGGGTTTGATTCCCTAACATTCCCCAGAACCTCAATCACTGCGCAAAATCGAGATGTGTTGTTGCAGGTTCCCCCCTGGGGAAGTAGAAACCCAGTTACAAAAACGTGTACTTTGCCTGGCTGGTTCACCGGCGGCCACCTGGGAGCCGTTCAGACAAACACGTCCTCCCCCTGACTTGCGCTCGCTCTCTCTCTCTCTCTCTCTCTCTCTCTCACCCTCACCTCAAAGTTCTCGAAGCCGAAGATGTCCAGGATCCCGATGGACTTAAAGTTGTCCTTCCCTTTGATCTTCTGGTTGATCCTCATGATGATCCAGGAGAAACACTGGGAGTACAGCGCCATGGCAACCGAGTCGCGAGAGTCCACCGCCTACAAACGATGGACGAGGCCCCCCCACAAATAGTAAATGGTAAATGGATTGCATTTATATATATCGCTTAGTTGGTGGTGTATTGCTCAGGGACACCTCGACACGGAGCCCGGGGATCAAACGAGCAACCTTCCTGTTACCAGACAACCACTCTTACCTCTTGAGCTACTGCCGCCCAAAAGAAACACCACACAGGTCCCCACAGACATCAAATTCAGACACACAGGAAAAGACACCGTATTAGCAGCCTGTCAAGGAGACATCTCACGGCGCAAACGTTACACAATATGTACTGTAGGTTATATAACCAACTTAAATCAGGTGTCACCGTGAATTCCATACCGTCATGTTTTCCACACACATACACAAATGGAGTCGTTAGCATCGACATAGCGTCGGACTGTTTGAGTTATGAAGCATGTGACAGACGCCGGTGTCCCGGAGACAAAAGATCTGTTATCGGCAGTCTGTCTGCGATATCAGAGGAACAAAACCTCCCTTTCACGGCGAGACGGCGCGGGGGCGTCTTGCCCGGCACGCAGAATCAGGAAGAATCTGTGTCACGGATTAGGAGCCTTTTTCCAGAAGAGAGATAGAACTAGCTAGCTGTGTTGTTGTTCCCAACTTCAGACACTGTGACATGGAGCCTGGGCCGTGCGGCCAGAGCACAGAACATCTGGACTAAGCTGCCTTGTTCTGTTCTGTTCTGTTCTGCTCTGCTGCTGCTGCTTTTTGGACTTCCTGGCCCGGGTATTGTTGTGTTGTGTTGGTCAGCAGCCAGGCCCCGGGACATGAAATGAAATGAAACGGTCGCAAACAACAGGGTCTTCCCGGTACTGTACGGCCATCCATCACGCCCGGGACATATCTGGGTGCTCACACGGGTGTCAAATGTGAGGTGGAGCACCCACAGGATCTCCGTCAGAGAGAGGGGGGGGGAGAAGAATAGCTGGGGGGAGGGAAAGGGGTGGGGGGGGTCTGCTTCAGGATACGGAGGAGTGCTGGCTGGCTCAACATCTCAGCTCGGGTCACAGGGGAGCTGTGAGGGGAGCTGTGAGGAGCCATTGGAAATGGACTCAGATATAAATGAATGTTGAGTCACGTAGCAGATGCTTTTATTTTGGATTGCATTTATATAACGCTTATCCAAAGTGCTTTACAGTATTGCCTCACATTCACCCATTCATACACCGACGGTGGTGTCAACCATGCAAGGTAACAACCAACACGCCAGGAGGACTTAGGGTTAGGTGGTGTCTTGCTCAGGAACCAGCAACCTTCCTGTTGCTAGACAACCGCTCTTACCTCCTGAGCTAGTGCCGCTCTCATGCTTTTATTTTATCCTCCATTGTGAATTATTTTAGATAAATTAATAATAATGTCATGAATGAGGAGGCTGAGGTTCGTTCGGCACCGTGGCCCCAAAAGGAAGGGACGAGAGGTTAGACAGCAGACATCCGCGTCGGAACCCGGGACATTTCGGCTGCGGGGGTCGAGCGACCTGCCACCCGCTCCATCAGGGGGTCACAGAGACCTTCCAAAAGTCACTTGACGGCCCGTGCAGCACAAACCGGGGTTTCGGCCTTTGTCCCGGCGTATGAAAAGCCTTCTGTGTGTGTGTGTGTGTGCGGGTCTCTCTGCTAAGGTCCGTTTTTGCATTTCCAGCAACACGAAGGCCCATGCGTGGGCTGCAGGGGGTCATCTTCTGCCACAAGCGGTGCACTGTGCTCACGTCAAAACACATTCCCGCCGGCAAAACGGCACAAAAGAACAACCGACGCATTTCATGTTCTCTGCTAATTCTCGTCAACGACATTACAAAACCCCGGGCACGGGTTTGGGTTTGGTGGGAGCCCCCAGCACGGCATGAGTGTGTGTGTGTGAGGAACACACAGTAAGATGCTGGGGCCCTCCTTCAAGTACTGGTTCCCAGCTCAGCAGAACGCTTGTCACTTCAGTTGACTTCAGTCTTAGCCTCCATTGTGCCCCGCACTCAGATGGCTATCACCACGTCCGCATTGTGCCAGGAACCAGGCAGACAAAAAGCAGGAAATGGCTGGGAGTCACGCAAGGGACCTAGAATGGGTGAGAGGGGGGAGGAGGGGAGACGAGCACCGAACGAACACTGAATGTGTGTGTGTGTGTGTGTGTGTGTCACCAGAGCAGAGAGAGAGAGAGAGAGAGAGAGCGAGAGCGGGGGTTAGAGGTAGAAAAGGGAGTGAGGGAAGCAGAGAGAAAGAGTGAGGGAGAGCGAGAGAGAACGAGGCAACAGTGAGCAAGGGTAACGAGGCAGCGAGAGAAAGGGGAGAGGAGAGAGGAAAGACGAACGGGGAGAAGAGAGGAGAGGGGAGAGATGTGTGTGCATAAGAAGGCACAGACAGGCGTCTGTGTGTAGGGGGTCATCTTCTGCCACAAGCGGTGCACTGTGCTCACGTCAAAACACATTCCCGCCGGCAAAACGGCACAAAAGAACAACCGACGCATTTCATGTTCTCTGCTAATTCTCGTCAACGACATTACAAAACCCCGGGCACGGGTTTGGGTTTGGTGGGAGCCCCCAGCACGGCATGAGTGTGTGTGTGTGTGAGGAACACACAGTAGATGCTGGGGCCCTCCTTCAAGTACTGGTTCCCAGCTCAGCAGAACGCTTGTCACTTCAGTTGACTTCAGTCTTAGCCTCCATTGTGCCCCGCACTCAGATGGCTATCACCACGTCCGCATTGTGCCAGGAACCAGGCAGACAAAAAGCAGGAAATGGCTGGGAGTCACGCAAGGGACCTAGAATGGGTGAGAGGGGGGAGGAGGGGAGACGAGCACCGAACGAAACACTGAATGTGTGTGTGTGTGTGTGTGTGTGTGTGTGTGTGTCACCAGAGCAGAGAGAGAGAGAGAGAGAGAGCGAGAGCGGGAGAGAGAGAGAGAGAGAGAGAGAGTGAGAGAGAGAGAGAGAGAAGAGAATGAGAGAGAGAGAGAGAGAAGAGGAACAGGAGAGAGGTAACGAGGCAGCGAGAGAAAGGGGAGAGGAGAGAGGAAAGACGAACGGGGAGAAGAGAGGAGAGGGGAGAGATGTGTGTGCATAAGAAGGCACAGACAGGCGTCTGTGTGTGGGGGGTATAGAGGGGGAATAAAGGGGTATAGAGGGGTCTAGAGGGGGTATAGATGGGTTATATAGGAGGTATAGAGGTATTGGGGGGTATAGAGATGTTCAAGAGGGATATAGAGGGGTATAGAAGGGTATATATGTGTTAAAGAGGGGTGTAGAGGGGCTATAGAGGGGTAACAAGGGGTATAGAGGGGTACAGAGGGGTGTAGAGGGGTTATAGAGGGGTAACGAGGAGTATAGAGAGGTATAGCGGGATATAGAGAGGTATAGAGGGTACAGAGGGGTATAGAGGTGGTATAGAGGGGGTATATGGATGCTCTACCTGCTCCACGGTGAGCGGGGAGCAGATCTCCTCTCCCCGGAGGATCATGGATCGTTGTGTCAACACCTCCGACAGCTGGAAGGAGTCGAGACCCAGCAGCTCACTGACGTTGTTGACCACTGGACACACACACACACACACACACACACAAATACACACATAAATTAACCAACATGCATTTGCCAAGGAGCAATCGTAACCAGTAAATTCACACATGCACATACCCACAAAATGACAATGTGTGTATATGTTTACACTCTATATATACTCTATACTCTGTTGTAGTACTAGATACTACTATAGTGTATACTGTATAGGAGTAGTAGTTAAATCAGTGAGTACTGTAGTGTAGTACTCAATTCAATTCAATTGTATTTGTATAGTCCTTAATCACAAGACAGTCTCAAAGGGCTTTACAGGCCAGATTATTATGGGTCAAAAGTGATTTATGACAATCAGACTCATACTCATACTATACTACTGCAATATACACTATTCAGTAGTTTATAGTGTACAGTAGTAGTGCTATAGTGCATACACTGCAGTAATGGTACTATAGTACGTACTGTACTGCAGTAATGGTACTATAGTGCGTACTGTACTGCAGTAATGGTACAATAGTGTGTACTGTACTGCAGTAATGGTACTATAGTGCGTACTGTACTGCAGTAAAGGTACTATAGTGCGTACTGTAATGCAGTAAAGGTACTATAGTGCGTACTGTACTGCAGTAATGGTACTATAGTGCGTACTGTAATGCAGTAATGGTACTATAGTGCGTACTGTAATGCAGTAATGGTAGTACACAGGTTCCTCAGGAAGAAAAGAGGTCAGACTGTAAGAACAAAGGCAGCCTGGAGCTCATGTTTCAGCCTGTCTCCTTCTAGCTCTCTCTTCTCTCTCTCTCTCTCTCTGTCGGTGCACGTCCCAGTTCACCGGGGCAGTAGGAGACACCGGCCTGCTGCAGGACCTAGGGGTGCTGGCTGGGCCTGCTGCAGGACCTGGGGGTGCTGGCTGGGCCTGCTGTAGGACCTGGCTGAGCCTGCTGCAGGACCTGGCTGGGCCTGCTGTAGGACCTGGGGGGGTGCTTTTGAATTTGTATTATTAGTGGGTATCGTCCTAATTCTGCTCTGCATGCATTGTTGGGTGTTTTCCGTTGGGTGCGGAGAATGGATTTGCAGAACTCTACATGCAGCGTTTCAATTTGATGTTTGTCCCATTTAGTAAAATCTTGGTTTGCAAGTGGACCCCAGATCTCGCAACCGTAAAGGGAAATGGGTTCGATAACTGAGTCTAGTATTTTGAGCCATATTTTTTATTGGGATGTCTAAGTTGATGTTTCTTTTTATGGCATAAAAAGCCCTTCTTGCCTCGTCTCTCAGGTCGTTTACAGCTTTGTTGAAGTTACCTGTGTTGCTAATGTTTAGGCCAAGGTAGGTATAATTCTTTGTATGCTCTAAGAGAGTTGTATCGAGAAAGAATTTATATTTGTGTTGCTGGAGGCTGGCTCTTTTTTGGAAAAGCATTATTTTTGTCTTGGTTAGATTTACTGTCAGGGCCCAGGTCTGGGAGAATTTGTGTAGTAGATCAAGGTGCTGTTGTAGTCCTTCTTTGGTTGGAGACAGCAGCACCAGATCATCTGTGAACAGGAGGTGTTTGACTTGTGTGTCTCCTAGAGAGATGCCAGGTGCCTCAGATTGTTCTAGAGCAGGGATGGGCAACTTTGATGATAGAGAGGGCCACAAAATGTTATCATCACTACCAGAGGGCCACATTGTGACTGTGCACTTCCACTATAAAATACTATAACCCAGTGGTCATCAACCTTTTTAAGCCCAAGATCCCTGACCTCGGCCTTGGTGAAAGGCCGAAGAGAAAAAGGCAGCCCAGTCTGTATTTCCAACTTGAGGCCTTTTATTTAGGCTAATTTAATTACATGAAGTCAATTTGAATTTGATGCAACCAAGAACAAATCATTTGAGTAAATAATTTTTTTCACAAGAGCAACAAAGAAAACGTTTGATATGAAGTGCCATTGGTAGTCCCCATGAGTCACTGTCCCTAGATGTGGCTTTCAGCTGTCATGTTGCTAATGAACCTGAATCTCCATGTCAACTCCACTTGACAAAGCCAACACGTGATGGAATGTATCTGCTACCTGTTCTCTATCAATGGACATGAATGAGTTTGAAACTAATGCAGCAATATTGTCCATGACGTCACTTTGCTACGCTGAAAAAAATACAACTGGGGCGCTTTTAAAACCAAACATTAATCGGGCACAATGTATAAATAATATTAATAATAATAATATAATAATTGTGGTATGCGAGGGGGCGTGGTTTAGCAGCGGCGGTTGAAACAAGGGGGCGGGGCAGCAAAACGCCTGAGATTGCCGCAGCTGTAGGATGAGTATAATGAGCCTGATCATATTTATTGATTGACGCAGCTGTAGGGATGAGTATAATGAGCCTGATCATATTTATTGATTGCCGCAGCTGTAGGGATGAGTATAATGAGCCTGATCATATTTATTGATTGCCGCAGCTGTAGGGATGAGTATAATGAGCCTGATCATATTTATTGATTTGCAGCTGTAGGGATGAGTATAATGAGCCTGATCATATTTATTGATTGACGCAGCTGTAGGGATGAGTATAATGAGCCTGATCATATTTATTGATTGACGCAGCTGTAGGGATGAGTATAATGAGCCTGATCATATTTATTGATTGACGCAGCTGTAGGGATGAGTATAATGAGCCTGATCATATTTATTGATTGACGCAGCTGTGGGGATGACACCGTGGCTTGATCTGGTTCTGGACCGGGAAGCCACCGTGGCTTGATCTGGTTCTGGACCGGGAAGCCACCGTGGCTTGATCTGGTTCTGGACCGGGAAGGAGAGTCGGCAGCCGCTCCGCTCCCCGCGTTTCACCCGCCGGCGCTAAATCACACACACACCCGCCCCCTCGCATATCACATAATATAAGAAAATCTTTGAACAAGACTAGTTGAAATGTGAAATGCGTTTGTGTGGGCATAGAGATCGGACAAAGTTTGGCCTCTTCCCTGCAACTGCACATTCAGGAGTAAGTAATATCTGCAAGGAGAGAACATCGGTATCCCTGAGTTTACTGCAGTAAGCACTCAAATGCTGTCCTCCAAGAATACTGGGAGCTCAATGCGCAGTGCAAAAAACCTCTCCAAGCACTTCCCGCGGCTCATCCATCAGATCTCAGTGTGCATCTGTAAATCCCCATAAACTGCGTTCACTTCATCCAAAAAGGCTGCAAACTTCCTATGATTGAGAGACCTGTTCCCTCCTCGAATGAGATTAGTTGGCTACAGGCTGCAGCTCATTCGAGGGAACGCCCTCTATCGGCAGACAATTATAACGCGGGCCGCCAGTTGCCCATCCCTGATCTAGAGATTTAGCCAATTCATTGATGTATATGTTGAAGAGGGTTGGGCTCAAGCTGCATCCCTGTCTAACCCCCCGGTTTTGGGGAAAGAAGTCTGTGTGTTGTTTGCCAATCTTAACAGCGCATTTGTTGTTGGTGTACATTGACTTTATGATGTCATAGGTTTTTCCTCCAACACCGCTTTCCAATAGTTTGTACAGCAGACCATCGTGCCAAATAGAGTCAAAAGCTTTTTTGAAGTCAACAAAACAAGAGAATAATTTACTTTTGTTTTTGTTTATTTGGTTGTCTATTAGGGTGCTGAGGGTGAAAATATGGTCTGTTGTGCGATAATTCTGTAGAAAGCCAATTTGGGATTTGTTTAGGACATTATTTTCAGTGATGAAATGTAGGAGTCTGTGGTTGATGATCATACAGAGGATTTTCCCAAGGTTACTGAGGTAATTGTTGGGGTCAAATTTGTCTCCACTTTTGTGGAGCGGTGTTATCAGACCTTGGTTCCAAATATGCTGAGGACAACATTAAAGAGTTTTAATATAGCCAATTGGAATTTGAGGTCTGTGAATTTTATCATTTCATTTAGGATCCCGTCGACACCACAGGCCTTCTTGGTTTCCAGTGATTTTATTTTGTCTCTCCCCATCTCTCTTTCTCTCCCTCCCTCTCTCTCGTCACCCAGACTGTTTTCTCTGCTGACAAAAAAAATACAAAAACCCCTCCAACAAGCAGGCCCATTGTGTTTCCTCCTACGACGACGTTAGCGGGCGGTTTTCATACATGATTTGAGGCGGAAACAAATCCATCTCCCCTCCTGGAAGCGCTGAGCTGAACTGTCTCTGAACCTGCCGGTGGAGGGCCAGCAGGCTCAGCAGGCCGGCAGCCCCAGGTCCTACAGCAGGCCCAGCCAGCCATCGCCCCAGGTCCTGCAGCAGGCCCAGCCGGCACCCCCAGGTCCTGCAGCGGGCCCAGCCAGTGCCCCCAGGTCCTGCAGCAGGCCCAGCCCCGGCCCCAGCAGGCCCAGCAGGCCCACCAGGTCCTGCAGCAGGCCAGCCAGGCCACCCCCAGGTCCTACAGCAGGCCCAGCCAGGTCCTGCAGCAGGCTCAGCCAGAGTCTCTCTGTGGATGAGGGCTTTGTTATGGAGCTCTGCTCTGCATGCATTGTTGGGTGTTTTCCGTGGATTTGCAGAACTCTGCATGCAGCGTTTCAATTTGATGTTTGTCCCATTTAGTAAAATCTTGGTTTGCAAGTGGACCCCAGATCTCGCAACCGTAAAGGGAAATGGGTTCGATAACTGAGTCTAGTATTTTGAGCCATATTTTTATTGGGATGTCTAAGTTGATGTTTCTTTTTATGGCATAAAAAGCCCTTCTTGCCTCGTCTCTCAGGTCGTTTACAGCTTTGTTGAAGTTACCTGTGTTGCTAATGTTTAGGCCAAGGTAGGTATAATTCTTTGTATGCTCTATGGGAGTTGTATCGAGAAAGAATTTATATTTGTGTTGCTGGAGGCTGGCTCTTTTTTGGAAAAGCATTATTTTTGTCTTGGTTAGATTTACTGTCAGGGCCCAGGTCTGGGAGAATTTGTGTAGTAGATCAAGGTGCTGTTGTAGTCCTTCTTTGGTTGGAGACAGCAGCACCAGATCATCTGTGAACAGGAGGTGTTTGACTTGTGTGTCTCCTAGAGAGATGCCAGGTGCCTCAGATTGTTCTAGAGCAGGGATGGGCAACTTTGATGATAGAGAGGGCCACAAAATGTTATCATCACTACCAGAGGGCCACATTGTGACTGTGCACTTCCACTATAAAATACTATAACCCAGTGGTCATCAACCTTTTTAAGCCCAAGATCCCTGACCTCGGCCTTGGTGGAAGGCCGAAGAGAAAAAGGCAGCCCAGTCTGTATTTCCAACTTGAGGCCTTTTATTTAGGCTAATTTAATTACATGAAGTCAATTTGAATTTGATGCAACCAAGAACAAATCATTTGAGTAAATAATTTTTTACACAAGAGCAACAAAGGAAAATTATTATATGAAGTGCCATTGGTAGTCCCCATGAGTCACTGTCCCTAGATCTGGCTTTCAGCTGTCATTTTGCAAATGAACCTGAATCTCCATGTCAACTCCACTTGACAAAGCCAACACGTGATGGAATGTATCTGCTACCTGTTCTCTATCAATGGGCATGAATGAGTTTGAAACTAATGCAGCAATATTGTCCATGACGTCACTTTGATACGCTGAAAAAAATACAACTGGGGCGCTTTTAAAACCAAACATTAATCGGGCACAATGTATAAATAATAATATTAAATAATAATCTAATAATCATAATTGTCGGTGTGCGAAGGGGCGCGTGGTTTAGCAGCGGCGGGTGAAACAAGGGGGCGGAGCAGCAACACGCCTGAGATCGATTGCCGCAGCTGTAGGGATGAGTATAATGAGCCTGATCATATTTATTGATTGCCGCAGCTGTAGGGATGAGTATAATGAGCCTGATCATATTTATTGATTGCCGCAGCTGTAGGGATGAGTATAATGAGCCTGATCATATTTATTGATTGCCGCAGCTGTAGGGATGAGTATAATGAGCCTGATCATATTTATTGATTACCGCAGCTGTAGGGATGAGTATAATGAGCCTGATCATATTTATTGATTGACGCAGCTGTAGGGATGAGTATAATGAGCCTGATCATATTTATTGATTGCTGCAGCTGTAGGGATGAGTATAATGAGCCTGATCATATTTATTGATTGCCGCAGCTGTAGGGATGAGTATAATGAACCTGATCATATTTATTGATTGACGCAGCTGTGGGGATGAGTGGCTTGATCTGGTTCTGGACCGGGAAGCCACCGTGGCTTGATCTGGTTCTGGACCGGGAAGCCACCGTGGCTTGATCTGGTTCTGGACCGGGAAGGAGAGTCGGCAGCCGCTCCGCTCCCCGCGTTTCACCCGCCGGCGCTAAATCACACACCCCCCCGCCCCCTCGCATATTCGAAATTCGGATGGTCGGATGAAAATCCTTCTTTGAACAAGACTAGTTGAAATGTGAAATGCGTTTGTGTGGGCATAGAGATCGGACAAAGTTTGGCCTCTTCCCTGCAACTGCACATTCAGGAGTAAGTAATATCTGCAAGAAGAGAACATCGCTACCCTGAGTTTACTGCAGTCAGCACTTGTATCACATCGAATGCTGTCCTCCAAGAATACTGGGAGCTCAATGCGCAGCGCAAAAAACCTCTCCAAGCACTTCCCACGGCTCATCCATCAGATCTCAGTGTGCATCTGTAAATCCCCATAAACTGCGTTCACTTCATCCAAAAAGGCTGCAAACTTCCTATGATTGAGAGACCTGTTCCCTCCTCGAATGAGATTAGTTGGCTACAGGCTGCAGCTCATTCGAGGGAACGCCCTCTATCGGCAGACAATTATAACGCGGGCCGCCAGTTGCCCATCCCTGATCTAGAGATTTAGCCAATTCATTGATGTATATGTTGAAGAGGGTTGGGCTCAAGCTGCATCCCTGTCTAACCCCCCGGTTTTGGGGAAAGAAGTCTGTGTGTTGTTTGCCAATCTTAACAGCGCATTTGTTGTTGGTGTACATTGACTTTATGATGTCATAGGTTTTTCCTCCAACACCGCTTTCCAATAGTTTGTACAGCAGACCAAATAGAGTCAAAAGCTTTTTTGAAGTCAACAAAACAAGAGAATAATTTACTTTTGTTTTAGTTAATTTGGTTGTCTATTAGGGTGCTGAGGGTGAAAATATGGTCTGTTGTGCGATAATTCGGTAGAAAGCCAATTTGGGATTTGTTTAGGACATTATTTTCAGTGATGAAATGTAGGAGTCTGTGGTTGATGATGATACAGAGGATTTTCCCAAGGTTACTGAGGTAATTGTTGGGGTCAAATTTGTCTCCACTTTAGTGGAGCGATGTTATCAGACCTTGGTTCCAAATATTGCTAAGGACAACATTAAAGAGTTTTAATATAGCCAATTGGAATTTGAGGTCTGTGAATTTTATCATTTCATTTTGGAGCCCGTCGACACCACAGGCCTTCTTGGTTTCCAGTGATTTTATTTTGTCTCTCCCCATCTCTCTTTCTCTCCCTCCCTCTCTCTCGTCACCCAGACTGTTTTCTCTGCTGACAAAAAAAATACAAAAACCCCTCCAACAAGCAGGCCCATTGTGTTTCCTCCTACGACGACGTTAGCGGGCGGTTTTCATACATGATTTGAGGCGGAAACAAATCCATCTCCCCTCCTGGAAGCGCTGAGCTGAACTGTCTCTGAACCTGCCGGTGGAGGGCCAGCAGGCTCAGCAGGCCGGCAGCCCCAGGTCCTACAGCAGGCCCAGCCAGCCATCGCCCCAGGTCCTGCAGCAGGCCCAGCCGGCACCCCCAGGTCCTGCAGCGGGCCCAGCCAGTGCCCCCAGGTCCTGCAGCAGGCCCAGCCAGCGCCCCCAGGTCCTACAGCAGGCCCAGCCAGGTCCTGCAGCAGGCTCAGCCAGGTCCGAGCAGCAGCAAGATTTGTGAGCTGTTGACAGGAAAAGGACATCCAACGGAATACAACCTCCATAAAGACTGTCAATCACCTGTCAATCCCCCTTTATTATTATCATCATTATTAAAAAAAATATTATATAACAAAAAAATTATATAATAAAAATGTTTTAAATACAAATAATGATAATTAAAAAAAAATATATATATATATATATATATATATTATATATATCTTTTTATTTCATTTTTTTGTAATTGTGTAATTTGTTTAGTTTTTTTTATTGTATCTTATTTTTGTATTTGTATATTTTTTGGTATTTTTATATTTTGTATTTTTTATATATATATATATATTTATTTATTTATTTTTTATTATTTTTTTTACTTTTACTGTATATATATTTAGTTCTTTATAAGTCTACTTTTTATTTACCACTCGCTTTGGCAATGTAAATGTACGTTTCCCATGCCAATAAAGCTCTTTAAATTGAAATTGAAATTGAATTGAGAGAGAGAGACAGAGAGAGACAGAGAGAGACAGAGAGACAGAGTCAGAGAGACAGAGAGACAAAGACAGAGAGACAGAGAGAGAGACAGAGAGAGAGACAGAGATAGAGAGACAGAGAGAGAGACAGAGAGAGAGACAGAGAGAGACACCCAACCCCTGTAGCTATAGCCAACCCCTATATCTTTGTATTTTGGCTATCTCTGCTATTTTCCTGCTATTCTTAATAAAGTATCACCTAACCCGAAAGATGCAGTATGTACAGTGTGTATGACCGTTAACGGACACAACGGCTGCTACGTGGGTGACCTCTGACCTCCTTTCGAGGTGATCTGGGCGCCGCCAGCGGTCATGAACTCCACGTTCCCCATGTGGAGGACGGCGGAGAGCAGCCGGAACACATCTCGGATCTCCTCCTCGCTGAACTCCATCACCTTCAGCGCCTCCTGCAGGACAGTTAAGAACAGACGTGCTATGATGAATCAGACTTATTACGGTATTACGGCTTATTTATTATTATTTTACTTTGCTTTACGTTAACTATTCTATTGTTTTTATTCTTATGTTGCTATTTTTGAGCAACCTCTGTCACAAGAAATTCCTTTGGGATTAATAAAGTTCTATCTTATCTTATATTATATTGCTTATTGATTAACCAGATTGACCAGAAATACAGGCCTGTTGAAATGATGGGAAATGAACTATTCTCAGCTTGTAATCCTTTTTATTTTTTTTATAATTTCTCTTAACAATTACAAATATATAATAAAAAAATAAAGTGTGCCTCAGAATAAAATAAAATAAACACAAAACAGTGAAATCACATTTCAAAAAGTTGGCGCTGTAGCTGTGATCACTATAAAAGATTATAGCACCCTCTAGAGGAATTCCAATGAAGCGCTATAAGATAAGATAAGATAAGATAAGATAAAACTTTATTAACAAGAAGGAAATTCTTGTGCCAGGTTACAATACAATAAAACAATAGAGAAATAAACAGTAGAATAATAAAAATTAAATAACAAATTTACAAATTCACAGTCGGTCTAAGTCCTAGAAGAAGTATAAAAATATAGGTATATAATACACCTCTACGCTCGCTCCCTTCTCAAGTCTACACGTGTGTACACATCATGTGTTCCGTGTCTTCCTCACCATGACGCTGTCAAACAGGTTCTTGTCGTCCAGGCTGACGTCCTGAACGCACCCTGACTGGCTGAGGTAGTGGTACGACTCCGGACCCTCGCACAGGTAGTACATGTCTGCAACACATAACGACAACAACAACAAACACACAAATGGGTTGAAAACACAAGTGGTTGCAATAAGATGTTCATATGTTATCATGAAGGCGGTGGGGGGACGGGTGGGGGTCGGGTGGGGGCACCAACCTTTGTGGTCCTTGTCCGTCCCTGACAGCAGAGCGTAGAAGATGTGGTAGTTTCTCTCTCCGGGATTTTGTCGCACAACACGGTTCTGGAGCACAAGCACGAGCAATTCACACACATTTGAAATAATTACATTTTCTTTTCTTCGGATTCAAAATTTCACATTTTATTTTTTTTTAATTCAGGAGAGAACACGAAGGCCCTATATGTGCCTCCATCCAAATATTACAATCTTACCTTTTCAAGCAAATCTGGGGGTTTTAAAGTCAAGGCAAACACGCACTGTTGAATTACTGCACGGTAAATATTTGAATCAACTCGTCTAAATCAAATAAATATTGCGTAGGAAACTTTCAGGTGGTGGAGGATACAGTCGATGATGCAGCCTCCCTGAATATTCCCGCCCTGGGAGAAGTGGAGCTGGATGAACTTCCCGAAGCGGCTGGAGTTGTTGTTGTACACCGTCTTGGCATTCCCGAACGCCTCCATGATGGGACTGCAGAGGAATGACACGATCAAACTTCCTGTTCCATGCAGCGTTATATTCACATCCTTTGCGTCGTTGAGTCAAAAACAAAACACGTAAACGACAAACACGTAAACGTCAATACAGACAACGGGCAAATAGCGTGAATAGGCTACACCGACAAATAAACAGTACAGCAGGAGAGAGAGATGGTCAAATGGTTTTCTTTGTTTAACATAATGAGTGCATAATTAGGGCCTCCTTCACTGCTGCTTGCAACTTTCTCAAAAACCGCTCATCCAAAGCGATCCGATCGGATAAATGGTTGTCGAGAATATCGAAGGACAGTCACACATACTGTGGGAATATGTGTGTTTGGTGGCTGGCTGGCTTAATTGGCCTCACCTGGCCCAGTTAGAGTCTGGAGGGGTGGGGGCTACAAGCCTGTGGTGCATCGGCTAATCAGTGCACCACAGATTAAGTCAGCCACCAGCACACACACACACACACTCTGGGAGCGCCAGCATGTACCATCTGCTCTGTCATGTCATTCAACAAACATTTACAACAAAATTGAATTTTCAGGAGAACTGCTACACATACATAAATACCTACAGACGCTCCTTCCATTTTAGTTCGATATAATATCTAGTATTATTTATGATTATTTATTCATTCTTAAATTAAAAGTAAATGTATTGTTAATGTGTGTCATTAAGGGGCAGTGTAGGGGTTTGGTGCCTACAGATCCCTGCAGAACCCAGAACCTTTGGCGGTCACTGTTGTGGAAAATCTCGAACAATCAATGACCAAATAACGTGAAATTAAGTAATAACAAACATACATTTATTCTAGAGTACAAAACAGGACAACAAATATTCAGCGCTAAAGGCTCACACCACACAACAGGCCACCAAGACTTGTTGGAGGATGATCGCATCGAACAGAGTCGTGTCTGGTGCTCTGGTGCGGGGTGTTCCATAACAGGAGTCTGCGGACCGCGCAGGTGCCAGACCAAACGAATGAAAGTTCCTTTCATTTGCATGGTCCAACACCACAAGAGAAGCCCCTGTGCCGTGCCCCCCACCCCTCCCTAATTAAAAGAATCAGATCAGAGAGTCTTCTTTGTCAGGATGACATCTGGCATGGCGTCTTGCATAGATAAGGTGTTTCCCACAGTTTGGGGATATGGCCTTGACTCGTTCATCTGCCGAGCGTTAGTTTACTTACAAGCGTATCGCGTGGTCCCTGGACACGCATGCACTCGCCGTTAGAAAGCAAAACATGGGCGCACGGAGTTCATACAGGATGAGTGCCTCAAGGTGAGAGGAGGAGATGTATCCTCCCTAGCTGACAGAGCCATAACTCCACAGATAAGGTGTTTCTCGCTAACAAAGGAGACAACCTTGACTGGACCATGGTGCCATTGTACTGGAGACTTATTTCACTTTGAGTTCATGAAAAACAGAAACTAGGCAGAACATGTGGTGTGCAGTACAAAGAAACATACAGGAATGTAGAACCTTTAACTATATGTATATGTATATGGTCATTTTTCCACGACCGTCACCCCCCGCCACTCCCCATGTCTTCACCTCCCCTCTCCAACATGGCCACGCCGCCGCCACTACCCCTTACTACCCCTCTCCAACATGGCCATGCCGCCACTACTACCCCCTTACTACGCCTCTCCAACATGGCCACGCCGCCACTACTACCCCTTACTACCCCTCTCCAACATGGCCATGCCGCCACTACTACCCCTTACTACCCCTCTCCAACATGGCCATGCCGCCACTACTACCCCCTTACTACCTGCTCTGAACGATGGCCTGTTCCACACGGGTGGTCTTCTCCGAGGGAGGGGTGCCCGACGACTTCTGGCTCATCACCGACAGGAACTTGAGGAGCAGTTTGGTGCTCTCCGTCTTGCCCGCGCCGCTCTCGCCGCTGGGAGGAACAGCAAACCATTGTTACAACATAAATATACACACACAGGGCGGGCAAACGCAGTGGGGACGTTTACAGAGAGAGAGACACACACAGGGAGGCCAAGAAGAGAATCCAAACACTCAATATACATTTATAACTGTGAATAACTATAAATACTGTACAACTATAAATACTGCCTAGGTACCTCTGCACTCCGGTTACATTTAAATACAGTTAATATTTTAACATCAGCTGTACCTTTTGTTCACGCTGAACTTGGAAAAAAGTACGTTCAAATACTATGCTGCATACAAATGAAATGAGCTCCAAGAAAATATGAAGTTACTCTCTCTTATTTCACTTGAACATTTATATACATTTACATACAACCTTTTATATACCGTATTTTCCGGACTATACATAAAAGGTTGTACTTACAGTATGTATTTGCAATCACACTTGTAAATGCTTTTCTTTTAAAATGTGTGTCTGTGAATTAACGTGTGCAATATTACTTCTTCAATACCATTGCCAACCAACCACTAAATGTATCTTACTTTTACTGTTATTCTATCAGGCACTGATGTTAGCATTTACACCTTATACACTTTACATGTATTATTTTATTGTTTTTATTGTTGTCGTTATTTTTGAGCACGAGAATTTCCTTCCGGATTAATACAATTCTATCTTATTTTATCTTATCTTATAACAAAACACTTTAGGAGCCCTGGGCAAGGGAAACAGCAGCAATCAAACAAGAACATACATTGAAAATAAAAACGGATGCCCCCACCTGATGAGTACACACTGGCTGTCGTGTCTCTTCCACAGGCAGCGGTAACACTCGTTGGCCACGGCGAAGATGTGGGGCGGCAGCTCCCCCATGTGGTGGCGGCTGTACAGGTCCACGGCCGGGCTGTCATAGAGGCCCGCGATCCGCTTGTAGGGGTTACCGGAGAGGAGGAGGAGGGGGAGGGGAGGAGAGAGGGAGAGAGGAGAGAGAGGGGAGAGAGGAGAGAGAGGGGGAGAGAGAGAGGGAAGAGGGGAGAGAGGAGAGGGAGAGGAGAGGGAAGGAGAGAGAGAGAGAGAAGAGAGAGAGAGAGAGAGAGGAGAGAGAGGAGAGAGAGAGGAGAGGGGAGAGAGGAGAAAGAGGGAAACGGGGGAGAGGGAGACGTGAAGAGGGAGAAGAGAAGGGAGAGTCATAGCATTAGCAGGGAGAGGAGGTTTCGGTTTGGAGAGGAGATGAGTAGATCAAATGGATGAATAGAAAATCAAGGTAGCAAGGAAGGAAATAATATGTTTATTATCGTATACATTGAGCAAAAGGGAATGGCATTGTAATTCCTTCTCCTCCATGTACAGATACCGACATCATACTACGATCAAGGTTCAGACCACAAAATCGCAACATCTACACACCACTTTTAGTTTGTATCACCTGTTTGAAGAGAAAATGTGTTGTCTGGTCCATCAACTCAACCCTTGCCTTTCGTCTCGCGGCGGGTTGAAAGTGTGTGTGTGTGTGAGTGGTGTTGTGTGTGTGTGTGTGTGTGTGTGTGTGTGTGTGGGTGTGTGTGTGGTGTCTGCCTCCACTCACCAGGGAGCCCCAGCTGTGACCAGTGCCCTAGTTGTGTGTAAGGGGGTCCCGGCACAGTGCCGTCGTTGTATCTCCCAGTTCCAATTTTAGGGATCTTCAGGGAGATCGGCCGCGACGCGAAAAAATTGTGTTTGTGGGTACAGTGATCCGTTTACAGTTCGCTGGGCATTGGGGTTTTTTTTTTTTCCTGGAGCGAAACCGAGAATATTAAAGCACCTGGAAGTCGGTCACAATGTAGATGATCTGTCCATCGAACCACTTGAATGAGATTCAACAGGAGATTCAGAACAGACATGTTCAGGTGTTTGGCAGCACTAACTTGTGTGTTTGTACATCTTGGCAGTAAATAATATAATTATTTGGCATTGTTTAGCATATTGTATGTTGTTAGATGTTGATAATGCACTCAGAATGGTACTTCTGCTCTTATCCCAGCTATTAGTGCAGGCAACCTAGCAATTATGAAACTCATTCTATTAACCTTGTAATTATGAATGCTTGAAACCTGCTCTATTCTTATCTTTATGTACCACAGTGATATAATGCTCTTTTATATCTCTTTTTCAACATATGCACTCGTTGTAAGTTGCTTTGCATAAAAGCATCTGCCGAATGCTCTAAATGTAAATGTAAATGTAAATGGTCAAAACATTTGGGCTGTTTAATTTCAGAATTAAAGCGGTACAAGTTTGGGTTTACATTTAAACTCATGTAAGAAATGTACCCTTCCGTTCAGAGCAGGAATTCTGCGATCAACATCATTTCAAACACCACTGGAGGCAAGCAAGACTTTGGGTCGTGTACCTTACATAGATGCAGTTCCTTTCTGGTAGCTGGCATGGTACGAGGGGTTGGTTGCGATGGGTATGGCAGCCGTCGTGGTAGGCTCTGCCAGCGGGGGACATGGGTCCTCCAGCGCCGGTGGATGCTGGCTGGGGGGTCGATGCGGGGGAACACCGTGTCCCGGCTCAGCTCCGGCCTCTCCAAGCACACCACCTGCACGACGGCACAATTAATATGAGATGTAAATGGTAAAGTGATTGCATTTATACAGCGCTTTATCCAAAGCACTTTAAATTATTGCCTCACATTCACCCATTCATACACTGACGGCGGTGCCAACCATGCAAGGTAACAACCAACACGTCAGGAGCAGTTAGGGTTAGGTGGTGTCTACACCTCCACACTTAGCTAGGAGGAGCAGGTAGGGTTAGGTGGTGTCTCGTCTTGCTCAGGGACACCCG
>PIJE02000213.1:242693-255475 GCA_002895965.2 Coryphaenoides rupestris | reverse complement strand
GACTGTCTTCAAGGCTGGCAGACCCTAGAGGGCGGTGGCTTAGCACCGCTCAAGGTCGAGGAGGAGGAGGAGGAGGAGGAGGAGGGGGAGGAGGAGGTAGAGGAGGAGGAGGAGGAGTGGTTCCCAATTTGATAGCAGCAGTATATCAGTGTATATGCTGATGTCATACCCCGGGCAGAGGCTGGCTAATTTACGGCCAAGCCAACGTTGCAACTCCCTAACCTTTCGGCCATAACCCCACCCACCCTCCACCCTCCACCCTCCACCCTCTCGCCACTCTGGTAAATTAGACCCGATTCACCCGATGCCGGGACCAGATGCACCAACGACGCATAAATCTGAACAGACGGTTAATAATATATAGCATCCGCGTTTGGTAGAAGGAACCGTTTCCTCCCCGGTTACAAGAGTGTGTGTGTGTGTGTGTGTGTGTGTGAGTCTCAGGTCATGACCACCAACACCTGGGTCTCCGTCTAATGAATGTCAGGCTGATTGCTACTCTGGGAACGCCTTATTTAAATCCGCCTAACCCTAGTACTGTGTGTAATAGAGGGGCTTACAGGATATTTGATTCTCTGGTTATTAGTAGAATAGAATAGAATAGAATAGAACTTTATTAATCCCGAAGGAAATTCTTGTGCCAGGTTGTATATATGGAAAACAACAGAATGATAAAAAATTACATAAAAAATATTGCACATGATGATGAGAGGAGATGAGAGGTAGTGTTCGACATAATATTTATAGACAACACGATAATAATAATAATAATAATAATAATAATAATATAGCACATGATAGAGGATTGCTCATGATGTTGGACAGTAATATTAATATTGCACGTAATACTGAGGAAAGTAAGTTTAAGTTTTCCTTAAACATACACAAATATTCTAATCTTGATTTAATATCTATTTCTTATTTATCACTGCTGCTGGTCTTTTTTATTGTTTTACTGTAAATATTGTAGATATTCTGATTCTGATCGCTCCAATTCATGTTTTGTGTAGTATTCTGTTGCACATTCCGCTGAGCATCGGCACTTTTTCCATTTCAGTGCATATCCTGTATGTGTGTGTGACAAATATAGTTCTTGAATCTTGAATCTTGAATCTACAGTTCATACAAACTATTCTGTGGGTCGTGCATTTACCATTCTATATGAATGATGGAGTCCATCCCGTTTAATTTACTAAAAAGTACATTATTTTGTTATCAACTTATTATACGTCTTATATCTTATACATTATATCCATCTTATATCTATATCTGCATCTTAAACATCCTCTCTGGTGACTCCGGAAGAGGCTGTTAGCGGGAGGCTTCTACTCCGTGCCTCTGGTCAACAGCAAGGACGGGAGGTTTGGGTTCTGTTGAGAAGACTCATTCAGAGTCAGGAATTCAGGAACTCAGGAATTCAGGGATTCAAGAATTCCCGGCTGAATTGAAGCCCTACCGTGTTTATTAGCATTCCTCTCATTCCCCTCTCTCTCTCGTCATGTAGTGCTAGTGGCCGTCGCTAAACTGACGACATCGAGAGCCAATGGAGGGAAAACTAACAGCTGACCCAGAGGCCAACAAACCTTGTCTCCATTCTTTAGAACGGCAAAGAAATATCACAACTTTGACTCAGTGAGACGGTGAATTAGATCAGAAATATGGCGACAGAGGCCAAAGATTACGCAGAAAAGAAGATTTGTGCTGAGTAGCAGCTTTTAGTCTACTAGCATAAGCAAAGAAGTAACACATTGAGTTACAGTTACTCTGTGTGTGGTGTGTGTGTGTGGTGTGTGTGTGGTGTGTATGCGTAAAGTGTGGTGTGCGCGTGTGTGGTGTGTGTGGTGTATGCGTGTGTGTGTATGATACATGTGTGTGTTTGTATGCTCAAGTGAGCATAGTTCGAGCATCGTGTTGTGTTGTGTGTGTGTGGTGTTGTTTTGCGCCCACTCATGCGTGTGTGTGTGTGCTGCGCTGCATATGTGTGTGTGTGTGCATGTGTGGTGTGTGTGTGTTTGCGTATGGTTGTGTGTGGTATGTGTGTGTGGTATGTGTGTGTTGTGTGTGTGGTGTGTGTGTGGTGTGTGTGTGTGTGTGTATGTGTGTGTACACAACCGTTTCTTTGCTAGTCCCAACGTTGTTTGTTTTAGTGTCTGTTGGCTGCACTGTGGGAACATTGTTTGGGTGTCGTGGATGATACTGCATGTGAGTGCCTCACATAATGTGTCTGGGGGACGAATTCATTCATGGCTGCATCATGAGAGAGATCTCAGAGATCTGGGAGCTGTGGTGGGCTCCCAGCATCAGAAGAGGTCTCACATTAGAGATATCCTGCCCCCCCCCCCACCCCCGCCCCCACTCCCCCCAGTGTTACCAGAGGTCTCTCCTTCTTAGCTTCTTTAGTCTATTCCCCTTCCCATTCCCTCCTTCAAAGTTGTACACTTTAAACTGCTGGATGAAAATGCCAAATATAGCAACATGTGGTATACCAACCAGGCTGTACAGACGTGATGTGGGATGGCTTGTTGTACACTGCCGTTACCATGACCACCATACCCGGGGGAAGATGCCGGGTAAACTTCACAATAAGGCTACATTATTGAACCATTAGTTACCATTCGTAATGAAGTATCAAGTTAACTAATGGTTTAGTAATCGTCTACTCATGGTGTTCATGTTTACTAATTAGTGCTTCATGTGAACTAAAGTAATGTGTGCATGTTCACTAAGTTAATCATTTATACATTATTTAATTGGGTTTGGGATCGTTAACATTTACATTTACATATATATTAACACCATTTGGCATTTTAAGCTTTTATCCAAAGCGACTTGCAAACCAAATCCAAACCCTAGCCTATCATAACGCGCTATGCTAATGCTGTATAATAATGCTTGCTACTGCACTAACTCATGGTTCATGACTTCATTCATGCAGCCTAATTGGAAAGTGTTACCGACAGACAGACAGTGCGAATACATTTACTCCCACACCCCCCACACACACACTTCTACACACATCACACACACACAACACACACACACGTCAGCTGCAACAAGCCCTGGCACAGGGCCACGGTGATGTCATTCACCGGGTGTGAGACCATGATGTTGTGCTCTTCAACACACTGAACTGTAAATAGGCATGGAGGGGGGTTAGCCTTGTGGTTATCAGTGAGTTAGGGTTAGGGTTATTATTTATGTTGTTTATGTTATGTTATGTTTATGTTTAAATGGTAAATGGATTGCATTTATATACCACTTTTATCAAAAGTGCTTTACAGTTGCCTCCCATTCATACACCGATGGCGGTGTCAACCATGCAAGGTAACAACCAACACGTCAGGAGCAGTTAGGGTTAGGTGGTGTCTTGCTCAGGGACACCTCGACACTTAGCTAGGAGGAGGAGCCCGGGGATCGAACCAGCAACCTTCCTGTTGCCAGACCACCACTCTTACCTCCTGAGCTTTAAGTCTATAGTTTATGGACTATTTTTGTATCTGTGTGTTTTACGTGTCCATGGTATTTTGTTTTCGTTTAGTTTATCGCAAAGGTATAAAAAAGTCCCTTTTACATGTTTCATCACGAGGATGTCTGCTTGAGGTGGAATGTACACTAGATGGATCCCCATTGTAAAAGGGTACGCAAAGAAGGGGAATTGTGAGACAACCACTGTTTAAAGTATAACACCACATGGGTGACGTGAAGAGTTGGGATCCTTTAAAATGGTTGTGATGGCGTTTACATATCTGCTCCAATGAGCCATGCTTAATGAAATTGATTGATAAAATTGATTCAGAAAAATCGTTCCCAAAACCATTTCTCCCCCCATCCATCCCCCCCCCCCCCCCCCCCCCGCCCACACCAATTGTGTAAACGTCATTGTTAAGTGTATTAGCTCACAGCTCACATGTCCATAGAGTGGCTTTCACAGATTCTGCTAAACCCACTCATGGCAGACTTGCTCCCCTCTAAGACCCTCAGGAACAAAATAATCCAGTGACGTGTGGCCCGCCTCCAAACCACCCTTCTGCTGCCGCAGGTGGTGGAGCCACTCCCCCTGCATGCCGCTTTGTTCGGCACCCCGCCCTACAGCTAATGAATATACATAAGTGGGCGTGGCCACACTCAACGAGCCGTGGTGGACCCCTGGGGGCCGCCGACAGGAAATAATATTCAAATGCTTTGAAGAGGAGAGAGAGAGCACACAAAGCAACTGGATGCACGTGCTCTCTCGATCATGTGCCAGTAAATATACTGTGTTTTTATATTTCTCCTCAATATTATCGTTGATCAATCTCCTTCTCCATCTCTTTGTCTCCCCCTCACACACACATACACACACACACACACACGCAAACACACATTGAATCCAGCTGCTGCAGTTAAAGCGGTCCAGCCCACACCCCGGGGACGAGGAGGAAGGAAGGAGAGTGTGAAATACTTTTATTTATTACTTAACACAAGTTTAACTTGATGAGAAACTTCCACTTCCAAGTCCCGTACGATAAAAAGTCCTGTGATATCCACACCAACATCAATCCAACATGGCCACCCTCAGTTCCGGGCGTTTGTTGTTGTTGTTGTGTGTAGTTTGTTGGTTAGTGTCAGATGGTCACAGCTACGGTGTGTGTTGTGCGTGCAAGCGTGAGACCTTGCACAGTCATCATCAGACCGTCCGCGTCTCCCCACTCGTCCAGATGCCCGGTGCGGGCGAACACATAATGCCTCAATTGACCCCGAAAAAACTCAAGAAAGGCAGGAGACTTAGCCGAGCTGCTGATTGGCCACTTCTCAGCCTCTCCTCAGCCTCTCATAAGGCTGCGTTGTTGATCCGTTTAGACAACTTTAGAAATCAGAATCAGAATCTGGATTTATTACCAAGTAGATTTTCACATATGCATTTGTTAAAATTACGTTGACGCGAGTCAATTACAGACTCGTGGCCACGCCCCACTAGGCCACGCCTCTAGGCGTGCCTAGGCGTGGCCTAGTGGGCTACATTGGTGATGTCAACATGCTGAGATCATATCTGATGAGTACATCTGACAACAGACATCTAATGACATGTGTCACTATTGCTGCTTATTGTCAGTGCTGGTTGTGTGGACGATGACATCATCAGACAATGACATCGCCATTGAGCTCCAGGTGGCACACGTCCACGCACACACACACATCCACACACACACACACACACACACACACACACACACACACACACACACACACACACACACACACACACACACACACACACACACCCTCGTTGCTCACTCAGTCAGTCCAGCTGGACCCTGCAAAACACACACCCACACACACACACACCCACACACACACACACACTCCATCTGGCACCCAGAAAAAAATTCACACACACACACACATACACACACACTCCATCCACACATACACTAAATGACACTGTGTGTAAACGCTCCGGAGAATAAAGGCCAGCGGTCGTCTGGCCGGGGGGTCCGGGAGGAGGAGACACTGATCAACCATGATGTACAGCCTAATGTGACAGCAGCAGGCTCTGCCTTACACAGGAGAGAGAGGGACAGCGAGAGGAGAGAGAGAGACACTGAGAGACAGGGAGAGAGAGGGAGACGAGAGAGGAGAGAGAGACCAGGCAGAGACAGAAGACAGACGACAGAGGAGAGCCTAGAGAGAGAGACAGATGAGCAGACATAGAGAGAGAGAGAGAAGAGAGAACAGACGAGAGAGAGAGAGAGAGAGAGAGAGAGAGAGAGAGAGGAGAGAGAGAGAGAGAGAGAGAGGGAAGAGAGAGGAGAGGAGAGGAGAGAGAGACGAGAGAGAGAGGAGCCTCCCAGGAAGTGGTCTAATAGGTAGGTCCATAGGCGGTGTTCCTGCATGGCAGGGCCCAACCAATAGGTAATGGAGGCGTACGGCCGCCTGCAGAGACCAAGGCCTGACAGGAATCCATTGCTAAAAAGGTGAATGGATGAATATGAAAAAACAGTCGAGGCAGAGGGCCAGAATGGGCCAATCAGGGTTCTTTACATTGTAACAACCTAAATAAATATACAAATACATAAATAATAATCAAGAAAATATATATCAATACATTGTAAGTGCAAACAAATAAATAAGTACAAAAAGTAAATATGTACAATATATACAACAATAAAATATTTAAAAAAATACAGTAGGCCTACATATACAAAATACAAAAAAAAACAACAATACAAAAAATACAAATAATACAGTATATAATTAAAATAATAATTAATATAATAGTATTGTGAACGACTGGAACAGCTCTACTCAGCATCAGAGTCAGAGTCAGATGGTCCGTTTAAACAGCGCCCATTGCGGCCCTCCTGGCTGCCGCCCCAGTAATGAGGATGTGGTCACACAAAAGCAAACACATCCACCCGGCCGGACTGGTGACCTCAGCACACTGATGATGGGAGCATGTGAGCTGACAGCTGAGCGGCAGCCCCTCCACGCTCGCCCAGTCTCACACTCCACTCAACTCCACGCGGATGTTTAATCTTTACTCTTCATCTGTTCTGTGTGGTTACATTATGCGAGTGGGTTTTCTGAATTTTGCGACTCGAAGCACACAACTTGGAGGAGGTGCGTGTGCAATTACACGTGTTTTGACTGATATTCTTTCCACGTTTGTTCTGAACATTGTTAAAAAATACTAATACTAAAATAATAATTTCCAGATTTCATAAACACGTGCCGCACACAACTACCTCCCCTCTCGTACCGCCAATGAATTAACCAGCTTTAACTGTAGTATTAACCACACCAAAAGCAGGTGTAAAAGGAATAAAGAATACAAAATAAATACAGTAAAACGAATACAAGTCAGAGCAGGGAAAAAAGGTGACTAGAGTTCTGGTATCGCCTGCATTCGAGGAGACCATCTTCCAACATGTGGGCTTCAAGCAGGAGAAACTCTGACCGCCAACACATTAAAGTGAGGAGTTTCTCATGTCAAGTTACAGAGACAGACGTCTGTGAGCCAGAACAAGGGGCTTTTGCTTGTGTCGGTTCATAATCCATGACGTGGTTCCGACACTGTTCCGATTTCTGTAATAGTGTGTAAGATATATAGGCCTACGTCATGGATCACTTGAGACCACACCGGTCTTCTCGTGACGAAGCATTGGATGTGAAATATTCTCGTGGGCCCATGTGAACAACTTCACCGATTTAGACAATGTATTGCAATATTGATTAGATAAGTTCAGCTCATGTTTATTTATAATGTCCTTCAACATGTCACACCCACACACACACAGACACACACACAGACACACACACGCACATTGGGTTAGAAATCGGAAATATTGATTTCCCTTCAGGGGTATGCGCACAATCAGTGCTGTGTGGGCAATTTATAATACAGATTAAAATGGTCAACTACACCCACAATTACAACCGCATCCATAACCATGAGGGAGTAGTCGAAGTTGCAAAAGAACAAACACAAATCGAAGGCGATCGCAAATGTTATGAACAAGACTAAAACGTCCCATAGAGATGATCTATTTAGCTGTGACCCCTGGGTAATTCCCCAGAGTTACCAATTACAATTGTTGTTATAACGAGTATGTCTCTTTAAGGGCCTCGATTTGTTATAGTTTGTTATATGAACATTTCCTTTGATATGATTGGTTGTGGGGGGGGGGGGGGTATGAGAGGGGCGGAGCATGTTGGGAGACCGGAAAAAAGTGGTTTGGGTATACGTACGGTGCGAAAAAGAAAAAGTGCATGATAAATTCTAGATAGTATATGTGTCTAGTAGTTACACCTCTGTACCTAGTGTAACTCATACATAGTGTTCGGGTTACATGTGATGGTCCTATTGTGTGGGACGTCAGTTTGCATGCCACGGGGACTAGCACTCCAGCCGACGTCGCTCCACCGAACCGTCCTGACGGAGAGCAGACAGCGCACCTAGCGGCCAGGAAAGCTAGGCTGCACCTGATGCTCTGGCATCGTGGGAGCGGTTCCCACTCTTCATATTCCCTGGGGACCTCGTGTTGGTGCTCCTTCGGCTATCCGAGAGAGGTGTCTCGCGGAACTGTTCGCCGTTTCGGGAACACTGCGCAGTTTCGTCGCTCTCGGGAATGAAGAGGATTTCGGGAACACTGCGCGGTTTCGTCGCGCTCGGGAGTGAAGAGGATTGGGCGACACTGCGGGTGGGTGAGTTAACCCTATGGTTCATCGCTCTCACGAGTGAAGAATATTCGTTCAACACAGAATTCCACGACCAGGCCTGCAACGGGGGTTTATTTCTTTGAAGTTTATTGCTGGCTCTTGTGTTGTGAGTGAGTTATAGAGTGGGCCCACACGTTAATATAAGATGTTTCAGCATTGCCTGATTGATTATTGAAGTCATTCATGAAAATAAATATCTAAAAAAGAATAAATATAGTAAATAAATAGATCTTATAGCCTTTACGTTTTTTAGTTCAATTAATAGGAACCTTAATAATAAACATTTGTATAAAAGGTTTAACACACATTATCCTACTGAGTTGGGGTTTAGTAAAGAACTCTCGCGCTGTAGCTCAGGGATTAGCACCGGGCCAGCGTTACATAGCTATAATAGGCTCTTGTATGCCTTTGCCAACGGAAGAGGGAGGCTTGTCAATGTGTGTGTGTGTGTGTTATCGTGTGTGTGTGTGTGTGTGTGTGTTATCGTGTGTGTGTGTGTGTGTGTGTGTGTGTGTGCGCATGTGATCGTGTGTGTGTGTGTGTGTGCGTGCGTGTTGGATCAAAAGCATTCCTCTCAAGGCAAGAGCAGCAACGGAAGACGGCTCATTTTCTGCCGGTGACATTTCGACCCCCTGCAGATAAGGCGAGCGGCAACATTTCTGAACCTCTCAACACATCACCACCACCACCGCCATTACTTCCCCCCACCCCCCTCTCTCTCTCTATCGCCTTCCGTTTCCTCTGCACGCCCTCGCTAGCGCTCCGTGCACACTCGCCGCGCACACACACACGCACACACACGCACACACACACACACACACACACGTGGGGACCGGCCGACAACAGGAAGCTCTCCAGACACAATGGCCAACGCGCAACGAAGGCCAACAGATGATTGCTGATCGTTAAGACCGTGACGCGCCACGCATGTATTAACGGACAAATACGGTCTTTTGCTACTCACTGACTGTGCTCTCGATCTTTATCCACTTTACTTCACCAAGCGTGTAAATGATTGAATCTAACGTGGGATGGGGTTCCTATGGGACAAGTTGTGCTTACACGGGAGGACGTCGCAAGGGTCCTTGAGTGGAATCCCCCCCTGAGACACCCCCGGAGACCCCCGGATAAGGGGCCAAGCAGGGCTTCTTTGACCCCTCTTCACTTCATGAGAGGGTCTGTAAACACTGAGAGCTTTTAGATTAGTGCTCACAGTTGGGGATACGATGATCTGGGGGTCGGGCTGAACAATTAATCGAAATATTATCGGAATGGTAAATGGATTGCATTTATACAGCGCTTTTACCGCAATTGCTTTACAGTATTGCCTCACATTCACCCATTCATACACCGACGGTGGTGTCAACCATGCAAGGTAACAACCAACACGTCAGGAGCAGGTAGGGTTAGGTGGTGTCTTGCTCAGGGACACCTCCACACTTAGCTAGGAGGCGGAGCCCGGGGATCAAACCAGCAACCTTCCTGTTGCCAGACAACCGCTCTTACTTCCTGAGCTACTGACGCCCCAAAATCACAATTAGGAAATCACAATAAGTGCAATATCCAAGTCGCAGGAGCTGCAATATTTTGATAAGGGTAAGATGTGTATAGGCTATGCATTGACTTATCACACCATTATAAATGAAGTACTGTAGTTGTGCAGGCTTACACATTTTTTGATGTGTAATTTGTTACACATCATGGTACAGACCCTGAACAAATCACAACATGCTAGTTCTTTTCATTTTTCAGTGAAAATGAAAATTGTGATGCAAAAATCGTTCCTGCCAAAAAGTGTCGAAATCGCAATGTCTGTTCAGACCTAATGTGGGGAAGACACATTGGCTGCTACTCGACCGCATCTTTTAACCAATAATTACACCGACCATATCAACATAAGCCTCGATGTAGTGCCTGGTGGAGCGAGCATGATGCGAGGCAGATGTCAGCCTGGGAAACCGCACCAGTTACACTCACCATGTGGATGGATTCATTTTAATGGCAAACTCATCGCAACTATTATACCACCAGGTGTGTGTGCGTGATTAGCCATTCCAAGCGGTTTCAAAAACCGGTTGGAATGGCCCCACTGTGGTGGATAGATCAGCCTACCCAGTGGACCCAGTGGATGTCAAGTGGGGCCACTCCAACCGCTTGGAAGGGCAAATCCCGCTGACACGTGGTGGTATAATAGGAGTCCTTTAGGTTGGGTAGTCTTACCTTGCCATAGTCGGTGGTGAGGACCAGCGACAGCTCGTCACACGAGCTCACTGTGGAGGGGAGGAGCAACTCCTTGTGTCTCAGCCACACACGGGCCCCCTGCGGAGCACAGAGCCACAACACGTTAGCAACACGTTAGCAACACGTTAGCAACACGTTAGCAACACGTTAGCAACACGTTAGCGACACGTTAGCTACATGATAGCAAGACATTAACAACATGTTAGCGACACATTAGCAACAGGTTAGTGACAGGTTAGTAAAACGTCAGCAAAACATTAGAAACATGTCAGCAACATGTTAGCAACATGTTAACAACAGGGTTTGATTCACAGTACGGCTGAACCATTCATCAAAGTATTTTCAAATAAATTAAGAGATGTCCTGGTCTACAGTTGTTTTTCCTTGGATGGAATTATTTTTTTCAGTGAAAATACCCATTGTGATGCAAAAATGCTCATTGCCCTCCGTCCTCCTCCTTCCTCCTCCTCCTCCTTCTCCTTCCTCATCCTCCTCCTTCTCCTTCCTCATCCTCCTTCTTCCTCCTCCTCCTTCCTCCTCCTACTCCTGCTCCTTCCTCCTCCTTCCTCCTCCTACTCCTGCTCCTTCTTCCTCCTTCCTCCTCCTCCTCCTTCTCCTTCCTCATCCTCCTTCCTACTCCTCCTTCCTCCTCCTACTCCTGCTCCCTCCTCGACCTTCCTCCTACTCCTCCTTCCTCCTCCTCCTTATCTTCCTCCTCCTCCTCCTCCTCCTCCTCCTTCCCCGCCCCCCCCCTTCCCCCCCCCCCCCTCCGCCTCTCTCCTCCTCCTCCTCCTCCACCAGCAGGATATGTCCCGACTACTGAATACCACGTCACCGCTCCCTTACCGCTCCCTGCTGGCACCGTTACTGCCTTCTCATCAACCCACAGACCACCGCAGCAGGAGCCGTGGGAACGCTGTACTGTTCTGTTCCGCAGGGCCCACATGGAGCAGGCCCGGCCCGGCTCCGGGGCGGGTCGGAGATACAAGCCAGCGCTCCTTCAGGATCCCTGGAGGAGACTCTGGGCGTCTATAAGACTATAAAAACTCTCTCTCTGGTTTTCTCTCTTGGCTTACTTTCCTTCATAAAAGGCGAGAGCTTAATTACTTAACGCTGCAAACACTGTACTCATTACTCCCCGAAATGGGTGCAAGACAGACAGTAGGGTGGCTAAAGGGTGTTCCACTCCCAGCCGGAATGTACCGGGTTCGATCCCCAGTACTGTCCGACCTGGAGGCCTCTGAGCTGCAGAGCAAGTCGCCCAAACTTAAATTGCTGTGAATGACATGGATCTGAATTTTCTTTGAATAATAAATGAAATATTCTGCTCAATAATTACTGACTAATAATGACTGACTAGGCCTAAATAGTACATTCTAAAAAAAAACCCTCTCTCACCAAGATTGTTCCAAATGTGTATGTTTTGTCGATTGACTCACAAGCATTTTCCCCCCCCACATTTGCCTCGACCAACATGGCCGCTTCGTTGGAAGCGGCCATGTTGGTAAGGTTGGTAAGGTCAGTCCCGCCGTTCTGACTGTGCTTTCCATAAAGCCAGACTGGGAGTGACCGGCCCTCCCAGACCAGCAGGCTTGTTGGGGTTTACTCAACTCAAGAAGAGAAAAACAGGAATCTTGAGGCTGATTAAACCAGGCGGAGAGTCATTTCCTACCGGCAGCACAGAGGCACACACTTTTAGCCCAGTGTGCGTTGGGTTGACCGTAAACTGCAGCGAGGGCTGCCGGTAAATTCCGGGACGTGTGGGGGGCTTTCCATTACATGCTTTTTTACAGTCAAGACTTGTAATTAGTCACACTGCCACAATTTCGGAACTCTTTCTGGTGTAGTCTAAGATGCCGTCTGAGGATAAATGCTAAATTTATCCATTGTTATTAGTGAGAGAGTAATGGAAGTATCTGTCGAATATACAAGAATGTGGAGTATGGATGGAAGAGCCAAGTCTAAAAGCTTAAGATGCACCGGTCATTAATAATGGTCTGTCTGGCCGCTCCTACAACATTAATCATCACAAGTGATGACCAACGAGATGGGCAGGCTGAGAAGCCAGGAGAGAGACAGAAGGACAGACAGACAGAGAGCGGGAGACAGAAAGACAGACAGGTAGACAGAGAGAGGGAAGAGAATGAGAGACAGACAGACAGACAGACAGACAAACAAATACAGAGAGAGAGACAGACAGAGAGACAGAGAGAGAGAGACAGACAGACAAACATAGAGAGGGAAACATACAGAGAGACAGAGAGAGAGCGAGAGAGAGAGAGAGGGACAGGGAGAGACAAAATGCGAGACAGAGAGAGAAACGGCAAATGAGACAGAGAGAG
>PIJE02000213.1:165193-237693 GCA_002895965.2 Coryphaenoides rupestris | reverse complement strand
CTGTGTGTGTGTGTGTGTGTGGTGCGCATGTGTGTGTGTGCGTGTGTGTGTGTGTTGTGTGTGTGTGTGTGTGTGTTGTGTGTGGTGTGTGTGGTGGTGTGTGTGGTGTGTGTGTGTGGTTGTGTGGTGTGTGTGGTGTGTGTGTGTGTGTGTGTGTGGTGTGTGTGTGTGTGTGAGTGTGTGTGTCCGAGGGACGTGTGCATGTGTGTGTGTGTGTGTGTGTGTGTGTGTGTGTGTGTGTGTGTGTGTGTGTGTGTGTGTGTGTGTGTGTGTGTGTGTGTGTGTGTGTGTGTGTGTGTGTGTGTGGCCGATACTAAATTGGGTACAATGCCCATCCCAGTGCAGCCAGAGCCACACATGAATAATGCCCCAGTGGAAACACGCATTCACTCAGCAACCAACGGCGAGAGGAGAAACAGAACGCCGGGCCCTGAACACAGGATCTGGTTGTTGGCGGCGCTGTTAAAGAGAAAGGGACGGGCGCCAAACTCAGGGATTTGAACCCAAAACTACTGAAGGCGCAGAGTGAGTGAGTGAGAGAGTGGAATCTGCAGAGTAGCCGGTGAGATTAAAAGATGAGGCGACAGAACTCTGGGTTCAGGTTCCCTTCTGGTCTCTGGTCATCCTTCTCTCTTGTGAGTCTTTGGATAAAAGCATCTGCCAAATGCCCTCAATGTAAATGTCAATTGTCATCACCGCTCCACACACAGAAACGTTTTGTGGGTCTGAGTTTGTGCCATTTTGTCACATTTTATACCACGAACGTGCTGAACATATATATACCCTGTATACATACTTTGTAGCTTAAAAGGTATGTCACCCTCAGCAACGTGATCAATGGTAATTGCATTTATGTTGCGCTTTACAATATTGCCTAACATTCACACCCATTTATACGACGTATAATATACTATATCTTTTCTGTGAGTGTTGTTTGAGTTTGAGTGTGTGTAAGGACCGGTAAGCTGCAAATGAATTGCCCTTCTTGGGTTTAATAAAGTTGTCTGAACTGAACTGGCCAGCTTGTCGTTGGAAGTTAGGCCGAGGTCTAAGTGTCTTGCTCAGGGACACCTCGACACTTAGCTATAGGTGGGAGCCGGGCAACCTTCCAGTTGCCAGACAACCGCTGTCCTGCTACCCCCCGAACAAACACAGGGGGCAGTGTTTTTACCACACACTTAACACATAGACTGGGGCCCCGGCCATGTGGGGCCCCGCATGCGACCACATGATCTGAGAGATCACATGGTCTAAGGCCACCTCCAGCATCTGTCCTGGGTGCAGCAGCATGAATTCATTATAAAATGGAGAGCAGCTGAGGAGGAGCCGGCTAATGGCGGAGGAGGGGTCCCTCGGGGGTTACTAGGGACGTGTGTGTAAGTGTGTGTGGTGTGTGTGTAAGTGTGTGTGGTGTGTGTGTGGTGTGTGTGTGTAAGTGTGTGTGGTGTGTGTGTGTGTGTGTGTGTGTGTGGTGTTGTGTGTGTGTGTGTGTGTGAGGGGTGAGTGGGGAGGGGGGGAAGGGGGGGGGCTGGGGTGAAGTATGATGGATAGAAGGAGTGGTTCATTAACTGTTGTTGACTCCTCGCTCTGTGTGACATCACCCCCCCCCTCCTCCACCTCACCCGGACCCGCGCCAGGCGAATATAAACACACCACTCAGCTCCCAGGCAGAATCCCCTCGAGCCTCGAATGATGAGGAAGATGACGGCGGCCATGTTTGCCCGCCCACAACAAACGAAGAGGTGACGCCATCGATGGTGCATGTGGTTGTGTCGTGTAAGGTTAGTAACACGAAACACACACAAAAATCTAATCTATCTGGCTCGGTCTGCTCCTCCCCCACCCCCGGACCCCCGCCAAGGCGAATATAAACACACCACTCAGCTCCCAGGCAGAATCCCCTCGAGCCTCGAATGATGAGGAAGATGACGGCGGCCATGTTTGCCCCGCCCACAACAAACGAAGAGGTGACGCCATCGATGGTGCATGTGGTTGTGTCGTGTAAGGTTAATAACACGAAACACACACAAAAATCTAATCTATCTGATGCAATCGTCACCGTGGCAACGTTTAATCTAATCTGGTTTAATTCTAATCTCTTTTTTTTATCCGCATATTGGATCACACAATGGATGGATGAGTTGATTAAATGATTTACGTTTGTGCATGTGTGTGTGCACATGTGTGTGTAGGTGTCCATGTGTCCGTGTGTGTGTGTGTGTGTACGTGTCCGTGTGTGTGTGTGTGTGTACGTGTCCATGTGTCCGTGTGTGTGTGTGTGTGTGTGTGTGTGTACGTGTCCATGTGTCCGTGTGTGTGTGTGTGTGTGTGTGTCTGTGCCAGCGTGCACACATGGACGGCACATATGAAGACTCAACATCAGCTTGCCAGCGGTGTTATGAGCTGGCAGGTCAACAACACAAACACAACACAGGAACTCATCAGAGGATGTGGTCGCCATATGTTCCGTGTGTGTGTGCGCGAGTGTGCATCAGATGCAGGCACACTCATGTGACATGTTGTTAATGAGCCCCATGTTTAAGTGCACCGAATTAGCATAACAGTAGCGCGTTGCTACTGAGAGGTGCGGGGTGATCCCCTCCTGAACCCCTCCGCTCCCATCAGTTTGAAGGATTTTGACACATCTTTTGTTCCTTGATCTTAAAGGACCATGTCGTTCTTGGGCGACTAAAGCATCGTCTCCGCTGGCTTCTCCGCTGAACCACCCAGAAGAAGTACTCAGAACTTCTACTTAAGCTAAGGTAGTTATACCGCACTGTAGAAATACTCTTGTTACAAGTAAAAGTCCTGCATTGAAAATATGACTTATATGATGGTAAAAGTACAAAAGTACTGGCATCGCTTTCCCACTTAGAATGTAAGCAATAGAAAAAAATAACCATTGTCCCTTTGGAATCAACGTACTGACTACGGAGTTTGCGAAAGTTTGTGGGCACAGCAAAGACAGTAAATTAGGCTAATCGCCATTCAAGTACTCCACACAACAGCATCCTATCACCAAGACCCACCTGCTAGTGCTGCTATTGTCATGTTCGTGGTTGTGTGGAGAATCGGCAGAATCAAAATCGTTCTAATGAATAAATTTGGGTTCAGTCCTCAACTAAGTGTAACAGCGGCCCCACCAGGAGGGTTGCTGCCTGCTTCCTCTCCCGGCTCTTATCAGCTCCTATCAGAGCCTCCATCATCTCATCCGTGACGGAGCACACAGCAGGAGGTTCTACCTGCCTGCAACCATACCAGGAATGCAGTCCCCCTGTCGGGAATGGGTTGATCTGTGGTATGTGTGTGTGTGTGTGTGTGTGTGAGAGAGAGAGAGAGAGAACAGAATGATGGTGAAACCACATTAAAGTGATATTACATTGAATTTGATGATCACCGTTAGCCTGACTTGGACTTCCTACTTTTTCTCCTACTCTTTTTTTAGAGAATCACTGCTTCATGTACGTTTAGTTCTATGAGTTGGACTATAGGACCCCCTCGAACATGAGGTGCTACATCTCAAGGGGCTATACCGGCAATAAATTCAAATCTTCACCAATAAATGTTCAATTATCTTTGCCTCATCGTCTCGTCACACAGTAGAAAACAAAACCAAGAGTTTGTCGCTCATCATGTCATGTCCTCAACAAGACACTGGCAGGAGGGACGTTTCCCATACAGCTGCAACAAGCCTCGCTACACACACCACCCCCCACCCCGCCCCCCCTAATCCGGCCGACAGTAAATAGACCGGAATGCCAACAGGTTTTGACTAAGATTAGCTTCCTGCTGTGAACACGATGTCATTAAGCACTGTGGCGGCGCCAGCTAAAGGGTTCCAGTCTCGTACAGTATGAGAACCTGCCCACTAGAGCCCAGCAGGGGACCCCCTCTCTAGCCCCCACCCCCGGCCCCACCCCACCCCTGGTCTAACAATAACACCTGTAGAGGTGATCTCTCCTCTGAGACAGCTTAAGGCCCATATTTCACTCAGGGCTGTACAGTATTTCCATTGCATTGCGGTTAAGTACTTAAACACCTAGGCGGCCTATATGTTGTCTGCAATTTTGCCCCCCCCCCCTCTCACTTAGCAATGTAACACACCACACACACACACACACACACACACAACACACAAACACACACACACACACACAGACACACAAGCACAGCACACACACACGCACACAGACAGACTGTGTGACCCAGAGTGGGAGTCCAGCAGCATGCTGTTAGCTGTAATAGTCTGCCTTCGCTCGGCTGGCTCGCTAATCGCAGGGTTTCTAAAAGAAGGAAAGTCAACATCTGGGCTGGGAGCCGTAATCACAGGTCGGTCGGACGGGTTATTAATTTAAACTGCAGGCTCGATAGACGGCTGGATGCAGAAGACAGGATTTAGACTCATTACATGTCCACCACCACCAGGAGTGTGTGTGTGTGTGTGTGTGTGTGTGTGTGTGTGTGTGTGTGTTGTGTCAGGTAGGGCGGCCAAAGAGGAGAGAGATGATGCCAAGGAACATACACGGAGAGAGTGGGTGGCACGAAACACAGGCCGACCATAATCTTCTCAGAGTGTGCGCCGTCCTGAAATAAAAAAAAAAGTTGATAAACTAAGACACACGATAAATCTGCCCCCCCCCCCCCCTGAGAATGTCAGGTGTGGTGTGGCAGGGATTCACCAAGTTGTACCTCTTGTTGGAGAGATCATGAAACTATGGCTGACACCACGAGTACGACCAAAGGTATAAAACAAAAAGGGAATGACGTTCATGCACAAGTGTGGATGTGAAGGGAAGATCCGCCCAAAACAGTGTGTGGTCAGTCTGTGACACACACAACTAGCAATATAAACATTACGTGTACCAGTCATGTGGCCGTTTGATTGAAACGTGCCTATTTGAAACAACTGCGTGGCTACTCCGGGATTGCTGCCGCTTGCAGCTTTTTTAAGAAGCGCTCAGTCTCATGCCAAACAACTTGACAATGCACAACACTGTACACTGTCCTTGGGTCCTCCTCAGCAATACAACCACCGGCCAGTGCAGTGTGCCCCGTTCCGTGCCTGTTCGGAAAGGGGCCGATCGCTCGCGGGCAGCTTTCTCAAGAACCGCTCGTCCGAACAACTTCACACTCAAGTTGAAGTGCGAAGTCGATCGGATGAATGGTTGTCGAGAAAATCGAATCACATACATACATACACACTACATACTGTACATACATACAGAGACTACTTCCATTATAGTTAGATGCGTTTGTGTTTATGCAAAGTGTCTGGTTTATGTAAACCACGTTAGAATCTGTTTTTGTTTAACAAATACACTTGATGTGATTGCATGGTGGATTTGTACATGGAGTGGCCGAGGTGATTTACTATCTGGTGGTTCCTTTTGTGAAGCTCTTCTGCATCCCATTATAATAGCTTGTATTTCTGCAGGTATTTTATAAGGTGTCACTGACCAACAAGCTGAGAATCCTGCCCAGAACATGTTTACTTTAGTCCATGATACACACCCTGAATTCCTCTTTATTACACACACACGCACACACACACACACACACACACTGAGACAGGAAGGGTGTTGCGAGAGCAGACTGAAAGATGGTGCTGAGAGTTACGTAGAATGCGATGGTGTGTGTGTGTGTGTGTGGTGATGAAACCAGCTGACTGTCCAGTCCACCCTCCCCCTTACCCCCAACCTCTGTCTCATCTCGGGACACTGGAGACGCCGTGACTAAATGAGGGAGGGAGAGGCCCCCGGGGGTCCAGGGTCTGCCCCAGGAGAGGTCAAGTATGTGGCCCTGTGTTGTGGCCCTGTGGCGCTGCTGCGGCCATGACTCACAGATAGGACTCCCTTAGCTGCTAAGCCTCCATGTCCTCAACATCTTCTTACTGGAGATGACAAGTTAAATGATCCACACACGACTCCAGGTTGTAATGGTAAATGTTGCATTTATATTAAATCGCTTTTATTCAAAGCGGTTTACTGTTGCCTGACATTCACCCATTCATACACCGACGGCGGTGTCAACCATGCAAGGTAACAACCAACACGTCAGGAGCAGTTAGGGTTAGGTGGTGTCTTGCTCAGGGACACCTCCACACTTAGCTAGGAGGCGGAGCCCGGGTATCAAACCAGCAACCTTCCTGTTGCCAGACAACCGCTCTTACCTCCTGAGCTGCTGACGCCTCAGGCTGTCACCACAACGCACTTCAAAACAGGTTTCTCCTGGGTTCAACACTTCTTCATCAAAAGCCACTATTAACCATCATCATCATCCTCATCACCAACCTAGTGTGTGTGTGTGGGGGGGGGCACACCCACTTGAACCTCAATATTTGTCGCCGGCAAACATCCCTCCCCGCTTAATCACCCCGAATGAGTCAGCGGTGTCGGAGCCTCCAGGTGAGGTGATGTTAGCGGGCTAATGCTAAAGACAATAGATCCAACATCAGCCCACAGCCCCCCTGCTAACAGCTAGCTCAGTGTTTGTGTTTGCGTACGTATGTAGTTTGCGTGGAGCGTAAGCAAACAGCTAGTGGGTTGAAACGGGGGTTGGACTAAATACACTTTGTTTGGGGTCTGCTTGGTGGTGGTAGGCCTGGTTCCGCACAAACTGGCCGATTGGTGTGTGTGTGTGTGTGTGTGTGTGTGTGGTGTGTGTGTGTTTTGTTGGCCGACGTGATGTATGTGTTATTAGGGGTACACTTTGTGGGAACATATTGATTCTTCCGGATCATTTCCATGTGTTTGCAGATTATCTGTAATGAATTGGGTTGGGTTGTAGAAGATAAGAGGCTTTACTGATATTTCTCTTGAGGTTTAAAATGCGTAGAATTCCTCACATAAGTGCAGCTGGATGCTGGATCCTTCGGTACCACCACCACCACCAACCCCACCACACCCACCACCACCACGACCCCCACCCTCACCACCAACACCCTCCACATGAATGCTCGCCGCTTAACATCCGCGTTGCACCAGCACCACAATACGCTGCCATAGTTGTGATGACGATTGTGTTACACTGGCCACCTAAACAAAGACTCACAGAACACACAGGGGCATGTAGACCGTGATGGTATTGTTCCCCTGCATCCTTCTTCTCTTTCCTTCCTTCCTTCCCTTCCTTTCCTTATTTGCTGGTTATTAGCTCTGTGGGTGGCAGTCGTCTCAGTGTCTGGAGGACAAGGAGGAGGTGGAGGACAAGGAGGAGGAGGAGGAGGGAGAAGAGAAGAAGAAGGTGGATGAGGAGGAGAAGGAGAACGAGAAGGAGAAAGAGGAAGAGGGGGACAAGGAGGAGGGGGAGGAGAAGTAGAACGAGAAAGAGGAGAAGGAGGAGGAGGAGGCGATCATCTTAACCAACAGATCGACCAATGGCTCGTGGCCCGCTCAGCGAACCCTGCCGGAAGGACTCGAGAGGAAGTGACAAAGTCGCGTTCCAAGGAGTGATTCCTCCAATCACACAAGGAGGAGGAACAGTTGTCTGAGCTCGCTCGGCACAAAGAGGGCGGAGCTTTCTTCTCCCATTATCCTTAGAGGATGCTACTGCACACACACACACACACACTTAGCAGGCTCGGAGGGAATGTTCCAGCCCAGGAAGAATGTGGATGCGTGTGAGCGCCATCGACCGAACGAGTGAGCGTGTGTGCGTTTGTGTGTCTTCTTGTACGACGGCGTTGAAACCCCCAACCTAAGTCATCGCCAGCACCGCCCCGGTCATGTCCTGTCATCTCAGAGGTCAAAGGTCAGGAATCTGTGCACCCCCAGAAATGCCTGCAGACAAACAGACGGGGAGGGGGCCCGGGGTTTCTCATCACGTAAATACTTTGAGGGCGTGTAAGAAGCCATCCAGTAGTACGAGCTAGCTATACTGTACGTATCAGCTGCTGCTACCGCTAGCAATGGGGAGCTACGGGCCAGACCAGTATAGAAAGGTATTCAGCGCCTCCAACAGGCTGCTGTTTCACAACGGTATAAAATGTCCCGGAACATTCTGCTGCGTCTGTGTGTGTGGGGGGGGGGGGGGGGGGGGGGGGGGGGGGGGGGGGGAGAGGTTGTGTGTGTGTGGGGGGGGGGGGGGAAAGAGGTTGTGTGTGTGTGGGGGGGGGGGAGAGGTTGTGTGTGTGTGTGGGAGGGGGGGGGTGTCGTCCATCTGACTGAGAGCACGTTTTTTACACCGGTCTGGACTCTGGAGCTGTCACATAAATCCCCCTTCTCTCACACACACACACACACACACAGAACAATACACATGAATAATACACACAAACACCTACACACACAGTCACACACGCAGACAAATTTACACACACAAAAATGGAAATGCACGCACACGCATGGCCGCAAACACATACACATACACACACAAATACAGACACACACACCTCTGAGACCATAAGATATCATATGATATTAAACCCATATTAACCTATTACCTTACATAGAAGACGGAGTATAACCACTATGACTCACTGCACCCATGAGTGAGGAGTGAGTGTGGCACAGACTGTTAAGACTCTGACTCTGTGTGTGTGTGTGTGTGTGTCTGTGTGTGTATATGTGTGTGTGTGTGTGTGACTAACGCCCCACCCAGGGTTGGGTGAAGCTCTGGGAGTCGTGCAGAGGGATTTATGGGGGGTGTCAGGGCGCTACGGGTGCCGGGACCCATGGCAGGTCAGATCCTGAAGGGCTGGGCTGGACCAGGGAGGGACAGGATCTGGTCTGGCACAGGATACACCTCCTCCCAGGGCCAGCACACACACACACACACTCCAGAACTTCCACAGCTCCCGCTCTCTCTCTGACTCTTTCACATAGTAAGTGCAATAAATCGAAACCAAAATGTTTCTTACGAAACTCTTCCTATAATCTCATTTACACATACATCATGCTCTTTTTTTCATCGATCGGTATCCAAGCTATCCAACGACAGCAATTTCATTGAACTGAGCAGTGAGTACTTTACAATACAATGTGTGAATAACAAAGGACCCAGCAGTTAGCAGCAGTTAGAAGCAGTTAGCAGCCGTTAGTAACAGTTAGCAGAAATTAGTAGCAGTTAGCAGAAGTTAGTAGCAGTTAATAGCAGTTAGCAGAAGTTATTAGCCATTAGTAACAGTTAGTAGCTGTTAGCAGTTGCCAGAAGCCCTTAGTAATAGTTAGTAATAGTTAGCAGCAGTTAGTAGGAGTTAGTAACAGTTAGTAGCAGTTAGTAGCAGTTAGCCACAACTCCAGACATCAAGACAACCACAGACCTCATCATGCTGACTGGAAGCACTGGAGCACTAGAACAAAGACACTAAAACCACTCTAAAACAAGAGTTACACAGCTACAGCATGTGAGCGCTTAGAAAAGAACAGCTTTTAAAAGTCATTCAAGTGTTGACGTCTCCTCTGGAGTAACGGCCACAGAGCTGCTGGGACAGACGGAGACCTGAGAGATTGGTTCTCCGCTTGTCTCTGCTGACTGTTGAACTCTAGAGTTAATCCTCATCTCATTCCAATCATCCAGAGCCACAGATTAATTAAATCCACACCGCAGTGACTTTGCAGTCAGCTCAGGACTCTGAGCCCTGAAACAGGAACCCCCAAGGCAAGCGGTTCAAATCGGTTAATCACCTCGTGGGAGATATTGATTAATATTCTCCAATTAGGGCGACACGGCTAACAGAATAGCCAATTATGATAGCGGCAACCTAAAGCAGATCCATCTAATTAGCTAAGCGTTAAGCCATAGATTTTCCTTCTGCATATATTTTGCTAAGGAGGTTTTCACTTGTGCAAGCCTTTTCAAAATATGGACGTTTATTTTGCGAGGCTATGCTGCGTCCTCTGAAGAAATTAGTTATAAATAGTGAGTACGAAAAGGCATAATTGCATGTGTTATCAATAAAAGACATCTGCTGTATATGAAGAGATACCGCAGATATAAGATATAAGATATAATAAATATAATGTAATTTGATGTCCATCATGACCTCATAGTGGGGTCATCCCCGGGGCACTATACCCCCCCCTTCCTCCATCCTCTCAAACTTTGATTAATTTGGGTCTGGAATGACTGCACCATTCGTTCCGTCTACAAACACACTGTCATCAAATCCATACTCATCTGAGCCAGTCTATCGGAGCGCTTGTATTATCCAGACAGTGTCTGGCCACTATGTATTAGCAGTCGAGGTATGAATGATGAGCCACGGTTCATTTCTGCTTCATACCAAAAAGATCTTTTTTTCTGACAAGGCAGAGATTAACCAGGCTCAGTGTGTGTGTGTGTGTCTGTGTTGTGGGGGTATCAAAAGTAACATTTTCAACAAACACAGGAAACTATCCATCTATGTCTCTTTCTATCTATTTTGCTGTTTACCAATGAGTGGTTAACCAGGGGTGCTTGAAACTTGTTCTATTGACCTAGCAACCATGTGTGCCTGAAACTTGTTCTATTAAAATCTTTTACTGTCCCGTCAGCTATATATTGTTGTTGTTTCACTCTTTGGACAAACCTACTTGTTGTAAGTCGCTTTGGACAGAATGCCCTAAATGTACACGTAAACCTCCAGAAGTTAGGATTCCAAAAAGCCTCCCAGGTCAGGTCAATGTAGGGGCATGAATGAGACACGGGGGATTCTGTTGGAGGAGAGGATGCAAATTAAATGACCAGGGCTCCCTTAAGCTGTGGTCCTGGACTCACCCAAAGAAATGAGCAGAGTCCATCACCACTGGCCTTCCTCTGCGGAGCAAGCCATCATCATCATCCTCTCAATAACATCCCAGACCAGCATCCTGTGTGTGTGTGTGTTGAGTGTGTGTGTGTTGGGTGGAGGGGGTGCGTGGGTTCTTCTTATAAAACTGATGACCAACATAAGAATACAAAATGACAATTACTAAGTCATTACTTTCTTACTGCTTAGTAATGTTGTTAGTTTAAGTCCATATATTTAGACATGGATGTGTGTGTGTGTGTGTGTGTGTGTGTGTGTGTGTGTGTGTGTGTGTGTGTGTGTGTGTGTGTGTGTGTGTGAGAGAGAGAGAGAGAGAGAGCGAGACAGAGCCAGAGCCAGTGAGAGAGACAGAGATGGGAAAGGGAGAGAAACAGAGAGAGAGAGAGACAGGCAGACAGAGAGAGGGACAGAAAAAGAGATGGAGAGAGAGGCACACTAAAAAGATAGAGACAGAGAGAAATAGAGAGAAGAAAGGGAGAAAGTGAGAGAGAGAGTCTTGACCTTGAACTCATTGAACAGATTGAGATGTATCCTACATGTGGTGGCCGACAAACTGGGGCATTTATAGACAGGGAGGGAGGGAGAGAGGGAGGCAGACAAGGGAGAGAGGGAGTGAGGGAGGGAGGTTAAGAGTACGGGAACAGTAGGAAAGCAGTAATTGGTGGGCAAAGTAAAAACCAGTTTCTTCTCCATTGTATGCAGGGAGTTGATGTAAAGGGATTCTGCAGCCAGGGACCGTGCAGCGCGACCGGGACGCAGACGCAGACGCAGCAGCAGCAGCAGCACCAAAAATGTGTCACCAAATGTACAACAAAATGTAACAAATGTAACAAAGACCCGAGCGGTCACAATGGATGCACAAGGAAGAGGGCGCACACACACACACACACACACACACACAGTCACACTCTCTCTCTCTCACACACACACACACACGGGGTTATTGAGTCACAACGTACCTCGGCAAAGAAGGTATCCATGCTTGTAAAAGAAGCCCCCCTCCAATCCGTCCGGTCTGTGATGATGGTGGAGACTTCAGGGGACCACAGCTGCGCTCAGGGAGATGCAGTGTTCCCGGTGGCTTTCCATCCGCAAGCTTCAGGGAAGAAGATTAAAAGTTATATGCTGCTGCTGCTGCTCGGGAGGAGCCCCTTTTTCCCTTCCTTGCGTCGTTTTCCGTCCACTTCCTCGGAGGAATTGTGTTCTTGTGCGCTTGCTGTCTGCTGCCTGTCTGTTGTCTGTCTGCCTGTAAGTGCGCCGCTCGTCCCAGACCTGATTCAATGGGACCGGCTTATTATTCAGATGGGCGGGGCTTCGTGGTGGTGGCAACCTCCGCCTAGCACACGCCCTCTTTAAAAGGCTCCTTTTTTTTTGGTATCCTGACAAAGAATCTAATTAGTCAGAGGGTTGTGTTGTGTTGGTTGTGTTCATGATTCTGCTGCTGGGCATCCCCCTCCTCATTATGTCTCCCACACAAAACAAAAGGAGGTGAAATGTACTTCCCCTGATAGAAAAACAAATCCTTTGTGTAAACAAACTATGAGTGTTTTAGCATATGGTGCTTCTTCGCTCCTGGAGAGGAGGACAGGGGGACAACAATTGTGTTGGATTTCCTCTTCGGGACAATAAACTTCCAGAAACCAGGAAGAGAAAGAGTTCATCGTGGTTTAGGTTTAAGTTTATGAACCAAGCATGTTACCTTTCTTTTGTTGATTTTGTTGTTACTGGAGCAGTGCTTTCCAACATGTGGCCCCGCCACCCACACGGGCTCACAGAAGTTTAAGCCCTGTTCGTTTTCATGTAAGTTAAATCACTACACCTCCCTTATACTATTATATATTATTGTTAAAGAAAACATCCACAATTGTATAACCTTTATTGTCCTTCACCATCCTATTTATTGGACAGTGTCAAGCAGTGGTTATTAATTTGTAACACTACGACGTCAGGATGAACCATCCAATTGTTGACCTCTGTGAATGAATCCATAGGCTGTAGGGTGAATTGGTCTGTTATGTAATCCTAGAACCAGCAGACAGGCAGATAGGACCAGAGTATTGTTTTATCACCTGACTCTCTCTTTTCAAAATAACAACACAATTGATCCTCCACCCTGTCATATTACCTTCTCTTAACCTTATCTTTTTTTTAGGAAAAACCAAAGTGAAACATGAAAGATACAAGCAAACCTATCAATTTATCATCGCCTTTATGAATCTGAATAATGACAAACTTTTGGCAGGTTTAAAAGGTTTTGTGTGTTTCATGTGATTTATGTTTAGTCACAGTTGAAAACAACAGCACAGTCATTGTTGCAGGTTCTTTGTGCTACAGTTGTTTTGGCAAAACCCCCATTAGCTATAATACATCATCAAAGCCTTGTCTTCGTGCCAAAAGGTAGAAGTTTAACTAGCGTTGTTTTAGTACAAAGAACAAAAAGAACGCTTCCCATTGGTCAGAAGCTTCCCACTTCTGACCAATGGGAAGCTTAGATAGGTTCAGTCTCGTTGTGTCAGGGAGACTGCTCCATGCAGTTCGGCTGAAATGAAACCACATGTGCCATGCAGGGTAATCCCGGTCGGCCCAAGGTCACATCATTAAAGTAACAAATCCTCTGGTGCTCTTATCAGTTCAGCCCTGCCCCCCCCCCTGACCCATGACCCCAAGGTGAGCACAGAGATCTCAGGTGACCTTTTATGAGTTCATGGGACATGTTATGATGAATGTAGCACACTTCAAACAATCACTAAGGTTGGCAGTTCAAAGTAGTTTGCATGACTATTATCCTGTCTGGATTTAATATGAAAATATTACACCGCGCTGCCACTAGGCCTACAGGCTACAGGATATTAAAAATATAAAGTCCAAATCATTTCTGCATGTGAACTGGCATGAATACGACCTAGCCCCTAGGTTTTAGACCTTTGTGTGTTTGGATAGACATCTGACGGCTGGGGCTGTGTCCAGTAGTGTACTGTATGTTGGGAGAGCCTGCCCTGCATGGACAGCCATTACGCATGCAGGCTCAGGGTCTAACAATAGAGACTAACTCCTTGATAATGAGGCCCTCATTACCCCCCCCCCCCCACGCCGCTGTCTTTCAGGGGGGGACAGACGGTCGTTGGGTGCCAGGAAGAGAGCTGCTCGTTGTAACCGAAGCTCATTGAGGAGGCTTCACCTGAGGGAACAAAGACAGAGAGACTCCCAACAATACAATCACCATCCAGCGAGATCCCCTGGGAGACAAGGGGGGGGGGGGGGGGGGCTCATGGGGGAGGGGCGAGGACCTTCTCCCAGCCTGACTCACTTCCTGATCTTGGGCTACAGTCGTGACACTACACCCCCCACCCCCTCCCCTCCTCCCCTTCCCTCCAACCATATAGCATATGATGGAGTCATAACAATCTTGGTACTGTTTCTCACTGTCTCTTTGAAAATAGTTTTGAAGGATGAAATATTGAAAAAAAAGTTGTTAAAATTAATTAGCATTCAGGATGATTTGGGAAAATATAGCTCCAGCCAACGTTTAATTATACATATAATTATAGCCACTGGAAAGTGAGTTCCATTGTAATGTCTCTGAGCAACATTCTCTCTGAGCCAGTTTAAGAACATCCCCAATTATTTCAAAGTGTTTCAGAGAGAGAGAGAGGGAGGGAGGGAGAGAGGAATTTAAGACCTCTGTCGAGGTTTATTTTTGCCAGCGTGGTTTTCAATTCCGGCTGAAAAAACAGATCTGTGACCCCCTGCATACCGACCGGGGGCTCCTGAACAGACACTTGAAAATCCCACAGGCTGACAGCGTGATCAGCTGTACGGTGTGTCAGTCATCTGGGTCTAGTGACCGACACCCCCCCCCCCCCCCCCCTGGTCTCCCTATGCTCCCCATGGGTAGTAGTTTGGACTGGCCACTCACAACAATAGCTCCATGTGTTCACCACTCACTTCTGATTGGTCCTGGTGGTGGTGGTGGTGGTGGTGTTTAATAATGAATGGCTTTTTGTTTTTAGGCTCTTTAACCTCCTTTAGTTTGCTCCTTTAACCTATGGCAGTGATCTGTCTTACTTACAAATGAGCCCTCGTTGTTTTTCTGATCTGTAGATTAACAAAAGCGAGTGAGTCGATAACCTTTATAAAGGCCAGATTAAATGTGTAGATAATAATGGACAAATGCCTTTCAAGCAGCGTGTCTAAAGGCATTTACGTTAGGGTTTTACGTTTTAGTCGGATTATGCCAAAGAAAATCGGTTTCACTTTTTGCTTTCATTGTTTTGCAAGCACAAGGCCATGTGAGTATATGTGAAGATAATTTAGATAAATGCCTGTAGCATGTTAGCATTAGTGGACTGAGTTGGATGACGTCAACATGTACTTGACGTTGGTACGGTTGGGATTCCCCCAAACACGCAGAGGAAGCTCCCCGAGGCTATCAGAGAGATAGCGTCATCCATTGAATTGAAGCCTTCGGACGAGACGTACATCACAGCTCAACAATATCAAGTCTCACCCTGCAGGGTGTCACGTGGCAGGGTCCAGCAAGAGCCTGGCTCTGACAGCATATTCATCCTTTATTTACCAAGTGGAGAGGTTCAGCACCAAGATCATCTCTTTTGTCCAACGCGATGGACCACAAATGTGTGTTAAGATCATGTCCACGTTTTCCACTGGCTGAATGAAGATAATAGCATGTGTATGTGTGTGTAGCTTGTGTGTGCTGGACACTATCGTAGAGACGAGAGGCTGTGTTGTGTTGTGCTGACATTGGAACGCAAGCCCCTCAGGCGACCAACGTCGTCTGAAGGACCCTCATGCTGATGAGCAAGTCCTGCATGTGACGGAGGTCCCGCAGACCAAGAGTCGCTACAGTGTGTTCCTCGTCGCCACGTCGCCTGTGTGCTCTAACTCAGGGGTTCTCAGACGAATTGATTCAAGATTCCAGATTCAAGAACTTTATCACGTACACATACAGGATATGCAGTGAAATTAAGTGTGGCGATGCTCAGCGGAATGTGCAAAAGAATACTTAGATAAGATTGGAGGGATCAGAATCAGAATATTGAGAATATTTAGAATGTTTACAAAGTAAAAAAAAATGCAAGAATGGTGAATATATAAAATATATAAAAGGCAGTATGAAAAATGTAAAAAAATCAGAAAAAAGGTGAGTACAGACCATGTATGTCTGCATGTATGTATATTTACTAATGTACCTAATCAGATGCCCGAACCACCTCAGCTGACTCCTTTCGACGCGGAGGAGCAGCGGCTCTACTCCGAGCTCCCTCCGGATGTCTGAGCTCCTCACCCTATCTCTAAGGCTGAGCCCAGCCACCCTGCGGAGGAAACTCATTTCGGCCGCTTGTATCCGCAATCAAATTTTTCGGTCACTACCCAAAGCTCGTGACCATAGGTGAGGTTTGGAACGTAGATGGACCTGTAAATCGAGAGCTTCGCCTTCCGGCTCAGTTCCCTCTTCACCACAACGGACCGGTACAGCGCCCGCATTACTGCAGACGCTGCACCAATCCGTCTGTCCAGCTCCCGCTCCATTTTGCCCTCACTCGTGAACAAGACCCTGAGATACTTGAACTCCTTCGCTTGAGGCAGCAACTCATTCCCAACACGGAGGGAACACTCCACCGTTTTCCGGCAGAGAACCATGGCCTCAGACTTGGAGGTGCTGACTCTCATCCTGACCGCTTCACACTCGGCTGCAAACCTCCCCAGTGCATGCTGGAGGTCACGGTCTGATGTAGCCAACAGAACCACATCATCTGCAAAGAGCAGAGATGCAATTCTGAGATCCCCAAACCAGACACTCTCCTCACCTCGGCTGCGCCTTGAGATTCTGTCCATGAAGATCACGAACAGAATCGGTGACAAGGGACAACATTGGCAGAGTCCAACACCCTCTGAGAACTTGCTTGACTTTGTGCCGAGAATACGGACGCAGCTCGCACTTTGTTCATACAAGGACCAAATGGCACGTACCAACGGCCCCGGTACCCCATACTCCCGTAGTACCCCCCACAGGATTCCCCGGGGGACACGGTCATAAGCCTTCTCCAAGTCCACAAAGCACATGTAGACTGGATGGGCAAACTCCCATGCCCCCACCAACAATCCTGCGAGGGTAAAGAGCTGGTCCACTGTTCCACGGCCGGGATGGAATCCGCATTGTTCCTCCTGAAGCTGAGGTTGGACAATCGGGGATTATCAATTTTTTGAAAATGGGGACCACCACCCCCGGTCTGCCATTCCACAGGTACTGTCCCTGACCTCCACGCGACATTGACTAGGCGTGTCAGCCACAATGTCCAGAGCCTTCAGCATCTCAGGGCGAATCTCATCCACACCTGGCGCCTTGCCACTGAAGAGCTTTTTGACTACTTCAGTGACCTCTACCAAGTATATGGGTGAGGCTTCCGCCGAGTCTTCAGACTGCCTCTTCCACAGAGGACGTACTGGTCGGGTTCAGGAGTTCCTCAATGTGTTCTTTCCACCGCCCGACAATATCCTCAGTCTGGGTCAGCAGTTCTCCTCCCCGACTGAGCACAGCCTGAGCCAAGCCCTGCTTTCCCTTCCTGAGTCGCCGGACAGTTTGCCAGAACTTCCTTGAGGCCAACCGAAAGTCCTGCTCCATGGCCTCCCCGAACTCCTGCCACACCCGGGTTTTTGCCTCAGCAACCGCTGAAGCTGCGGTCCTTTTGGCCTCCCGGTACCTGTCTGCTGTTTCAGGAGACCCCTGGGCCAACCAGGCCCGAAAGGCCTCCTTCTTCAGCCTGACGGCTTCCTTCACCGCTGGTGTCCACCAACGGGTTCTTGGGTTGCCGCCACGACAGGCACCAACAGCCTTTTGACCACAGCTCCGAGCTGCAGCCTCTACAATGGAGGCTCTGAACATGGCCCACTCAGGTTCCATGTCCCCAACCTCCCCCGGGATGTACGAGAAGTTCTTCTGGAGGTGGGAGATAAAGACCCTACGGACAGGGGCTTCCACCAGACGTTCCCAGTTCACACTCACTGCACGTTTGGGTTAACCAGGTCTGTCCGGCAGCCTCCCGTGACATCTGAACCAACTCAAAACATGCGGCCGCAGATCTGCTGATACGATTACAAATTCGATCAGCGACCTTTGGCCTAAGGTGGTCCACCCTATGTTCGAACATGGTGTTTGTTATGGCCAGTCCATGACTAGCACAGAAGTCCAATAACAAAACACCACTCTGGTTCAGATCGGGCAGGCCGTTCATCCCAATCACTCTTCCCCATGGTAATCCTCTGAGAAGATACGGTGTGATGATAGAATAACGGAGGGGTACTCCCTCCTCCATCTGGACCCCAACTGTAAGCTGAATACGGCCACAGCAATTGGGCTGGCCTTTTTACTGCTTGTTCCAGTTCCAGTTTTAAGAAGCCGCAGTGATGCTGGAGGCTGCCATAGAGCCGTCCAGTAAGTACAGTACCAAAAAAAAATGGTTAAATTTTGCCAAAAGTCTGCAACGACATAATCTCTAACTGGGAACAGACCGTTCACATCACATCACTTAGACGGCAGTATCGTGCCAGACATATGGATGACAGGAGGGACAGGAGATTTTACATACAGTATATATATATATACACACACTGTATATACTGCATATATATACTGTATGTGTATGTATATGGATATGGATGGAGAGGAAGCAAATTAACGCATGAAATCAATGAAATGGGAATCATAATGTGATTATTCACATTGTCTACGTTAACTAATGAGATTGTTTGAGGGTTGGAGCGTCGAGCAGGTCCTGAGAGTCGCGCAGAGTGGGCCACATCGATCGGATGAATTGTAGTTTAAATAGACGGCCGGGGAAACACACACAATGAGAAATGTAACATCTCTAACAATATCACCAGCGCTGGGATTCAATCTGTATCCGATTACTTGCACAACACGGCGCGAATGATGCGTCCTGGTTCCACGACTATTGAATTATGCGGCGAGAGATCCGACAGCGGCGACCCATTAGGCCTCATATAAGGAGCGTTAGTCACACCTAGGTCCACACATTATGAGCCGCAGCCGGGACACCGTACTCCAAATCTACCCTCTCGTGTTTCAGGGACCAGGCAGCAGATGATGATGATGATGATGATGAAACAAGCGTCCGGAGATCAGGCACTTTCTATTTTTAACTTTGGAGATGCAGAGGAGCCCATGCAGACAGGATGGAATCTATACCAGCTAGAAAACACTGTTATATAATATTAACAATATTATATAGCTACCTAGCAATTATGAAACTCGTTCTGTTAAACTTGTAACTATGAATGCTTGAAACCTGCTCTATTCTTATCTTTATGCACCACAGTGATATATTGCTGTCTCCTTCAACAAATGTACTCTTTTTATATATATATATATATATATATATATATATATATATATATATACTGTATATATATATTACATTTGAATAATCTAATATGTTAGAATCTAAGAAGAGATGGTGAAAATAATATATTTCATAGTTTTATATCAGTGGCAGAATAGAGGCTCTGATGTTTGACTGACTCCCAATCGAGAAGGGAACTGAGTTCAATCCCCAAAATGTCCACATGTCTACCTGCGCCCTTGAGCAAAATGCCTTCACTGTCTTGACTTGATGACTTGGTAGTAAATATTAAATAGTAAATAAGCAGGCAGTATTTTGTTTGGGTGTGTATTAAAAAGGCCTGGGAAAATCCCCTCTTCTCCATTAAACACCACGGTGCAGCCACCATTACAAGCAGGGAGATACTTAAACAGCACGATTTCACAACATATCCCACCACAGACATCTCTCCCCCTCCTCCCAACCACCCACACAACCACGCACCCCCAGACATTTCCGCTTCAGGGCGGACATACCGTACCTTCCTTAAGGAGGCTGGAGCATACATCCCACACCAGCTCCCATGCTCTGTTAAGAGTGATAACTTCCTGTTGGTTTACAGAGGAGCTCCATGCACGTAATGTACAAACACACACACACACGTATGTACACACACACAAGCCTGAACAATTGTTTTCCATTCCATTTGAGCTACATTGGTTTTAAACAGTTTTGTTTTTATTTAATTTTATTGTCTTTCTGTATGTCTGTGTGTGTGTGTGTGGCCCCTCTGGGACCATCATAAAACCCCACTCAGCACCAACTAGAGCGACGGGGCAGGGGCGTGGTTAGTACTGCTCAGTGTTTAGGTTCCTAGAACCAGGAGGCAGAGGAGCACTCAGGGTACAGGGACTGGGTGAACTGGGCTGAGTAATGCTTTGGACAGTGAGGGCTGAGTCACACAACGGGGCCCTCTCATGAGAGCCTGTATGAGACTGGCATGGAGGTCTGAGTCTGACCTACGGGGGGGTGGGGGGGGGGGTAGAGGTAGGTACTGCAGGGTGTCATCTGGTGCTCACACGCCATGAGTCACTGCACAGTGATTCAGAAACGACTCAGCCCTTAGATGATATCGACCGTTTAGCATTATCTCCCCAAAAACGTTACTTGCGTGACCTTATATGTGCAGACAGGAGAGGAGAGGAGAGGGGAGGAGAATAGAGGAGAGGAAAGGAGAGGAGAAGAGAGGAGAGGAAAGGAACGGAGAGGAGAGGAGAGGAGTTGTTGCTGACTCACTAGTCGCTAATTATATAATTCTCTAGATTTGCGATCGCTTGTCTTTGGGAAAGACTGGCTTTACGCATTCAAAAATAAACAACTGCCCCTCTGTGACACAGACACAGACACACACACACACACACACACACACACACACACACACACACACACACACACACACACACACAGCAGCAGCAGCAGCAGCAGCATGCTCATTCACTACCAGACATGGTGAAATCTACTGACTGTAGATTAATGCTGTATGTCCACTGGGCTTTAGCTACACCTGCCACCTCCAGACATAGGGGCTAGAACAAAGGGAGAGAGAGACAGAGAGAGAGAGAGAGAGAGAGAGAGAGAGAGAGAGAGAGAGAGAGAGAGAGAGAGAGAGAGACAGAGATGGGGAGAGAGAGAGTAGTAGAGAGAGAAAGAGAGAGAGAGAAACAGAAAAACAAAGATGGGAAAGAAACAGAGACAGACGGAGAGAGAGACAGATGGAGATGGAGAGAGAGGCACACTAAGAGATAGAGACAGAGAAAAATAGAAAGGAGAAAGGGAGAAAGAGAAAGAGAGAGGGGGAGAGAAGGAGAGAGACACACACACATACACACACACACACACACACACACACACACACACACACACACACACACACACAGTGTTAGGAGCTAATAACCCCCTCTGTGGCGCGGTGACATCATGACGAGTGCCACACCCATCCCCCAGGTGGGTGTGGCCACCATTGCTCTCTGGCCTCGTCACGTGTGCTCAAGTCCTCCCCTTCAATTACTGCGAGAGGAGCTGGTCTCGTCTGGGGCTTTTATTAAGTCATAAAACACAGGAGGGCCTCAGAAGGAAAAAGGAGTCGAATCAACCAATGACGCCTGATTCCCGACAGCAGAGTAAAGCTTCAATGGCGCTCGGACTATATTGCTTTGGTAGTGTGTCTGCCAGTTGCAGGAGCCAGTAATAGGAGTGGTCTCTCTCTCTCTCTCTCTCTCTCTCTCTCTCTCTCTCTCTCTCTCTCTCTCTCTCTCTCTCTCTCTCTCTCTCTCTGGTTCCAACCGCTGGTCGCCTTGCAAGGCCAAGTGAGCGACTATAGTATGCATTAAGAGGCAGTCGTCAGACTGTTCTTTTGTGGTTTTGAGTGTCAATTTTCCACCGGCTGAGCCAGTCGTCTCCGAGCCAGTGGTATTGATGTGTGCTCTCATTAGAGCGAACCGCCACTCTGGTACCCGTAACAGAATTACACGTCCTCTGTCACCCCGTTCCCAGGACATTTATCTGTCTGACTAGTGGGCTAATGAGCCAAGCAGGCCAACCACTAGCCCTGCTGCTATCTGCAGTGGGGCTAGAGGAGATCGGGGGGGGGGGGTACTAATGGGTAATGGGTAACAGCACAGGAAGCCAGATCACTGTAAAGATGACAAGATCACTGATGCTAAAGAGTGGAGATAGAAAAGGGTATTAGTGAGAGAGCTATGGAAGATGGTGTCTCTCCATCGCTCTCTCTCTCTCTTTATGTGTGTGTGTGCGTGTGTGTGTGTGCGTGCGTGTGTGTGTGTGTGTGTGTGTGTGTGTGTGTGTGTGTGTGTGTGGTGGTGTGTGTGTGTGTGTGTGTGTGTGTGTGTGTGTGAACCAGCTCATATAGCTGACACATTCTATACAGCTATAACATTGCCAGGACTATAATTAATCACTTACATTACAGAGATGGAAGACAAACTATCATTCATGTATGTAAGACTACTCCACGCCACAAGCACACTATACATGAATGATGAAAACCAGGAAGAAGACTTTGGAGAACTGGATGGTGTCTTGGAATAGTTAAATGTATGTCCTACTGCAGGGTAATGATAATATCTTATCTTACCTATATTTTTATACTTCACTTGTATTTGTATCCTTCTCCTAGGACTTAGACTTACTGTAAATTTGTAAATCTGTTATTTTATTTGGATTATTCTACTGTTTATTTTTCTATTGTTTATATTCTATTGCTATGCAACCTGGCACAATAATTTCCTTCGGGATTAATAAAGTTCTATCTTATCTCTTATCTTATAAGTGGGAAGTTTGAATGTAATTTAACTGTCAGCATGATTTGCCACAGCAAAGTGTTCAAGCGCCATCTAGTGTCCAATTACAACATTACCAGTCGCATGCCAACAAACGTAGTGGTTTATATGATTTTATGAATTCATGAATTGTGAAATATGTGGCCCATTTGTGAAATAAAAATACAATTTCAATAAGACGATATGATGATGATGATAACCTAGTTTTATATATTATATCTCGTAACATTTGCTCAATTCTAGTGTTCGGTTATAACAACCTTCGTTAACATTTATACATTCATTCATACATTCATTCATTCAATCATTCATTTTTTAAGGCGATATAAATATTCGGAGATCGTACTTTAGGATAATTTTACCGATTATGTTGGCGCCTTTTTTAGTGTTAGTTTTGTTGTTTGATTAATGAATTCGCTCTGTTCTATAGATGATAGATGTGAATATTTAGAAAATTAATATGTGTGCCTTTTGTAGTGTAATATTATTGTTCAATAAAAAAAGAAAAAGAAAAACAAGAACAGTTACTGGCGCAATATTAGACCTCTGAGCTCAAATGAAATAATAATTTAAATATATAGCAGAATAAAATAAAGAATGTGCTTATTAAGAAAAAATGTAATTTAATTTAAAAAAGAACACTTACTGACGCAATATTAGACCTCTGAGCTTTAAATATGTAGCAGAATAAAATAAAGAATGTGGTTATTAAGAGGAAAAAAAAATAAAATAAAAGAGTTAGTGTAGCAGCCTGCGACCGTCACGTGACTGACGCCTGACGTCACGTGACTGACGTCTTAGGTCACATGATTGTGATATATTTTCCCTCCCGTGACGCAGCGGACCGCCTCTCGTTAGGTGACGATGATGATGATGATGATGATAATGACGATGACGATGATGATGATGACTACTGTGTCTTGAGTTACAAACAGTCACAGTTTCGGGGGACAATTACAACCCCCTGCAGGGAAACGCCGCGGACATGACAGCCAAGGTCCTCTTCGTCCTCGCGGTGAACTTTGCGTGTTTATCCGTGAAAGGAAACTCGGTAAGAAACACGCAGGACGCGTCTCGGTCGTCAAAGCTTTTCGTGTTGCTGTGTGTTCAGACACGGGCCTGATGCGCAGAACGGGCGAATCAGTGTCTTCTTCTTCTTCAGAGAGATGGGGCGTGGGTCTGAAGGAACAGAGGAAACATTTAATGAACGTGATAAAGTTGTGAATCCCAGTACTTATGGTTGATTGTCAATTGTTGATTGATTTAATTATTGCTTTGAGTTCTCAGAGTTCTCTTAATTTTCTTCACATCATGTGCAATACTTCCTCTTACCATTATTATTATTATTATTATTATTATTATTATTACCCTTTTATTACACTTCAATTATTGCCAAAAAAAACTATATTTGTATACTTCTCCTAGGACTTAGACAAACTGTACATTTGTAAATCTGATTTTTATTGAATTTTGATTATTCTACTGTTTATTTCTCTGTTGTTTTACTGTATTGCTATGCAACCTCTGGCACAAGAATTTCCTTCGGGATCAATAAAGTTCTATCTTATCTCATCTCTTCTCATCTCATATACATGATATTCTTGCAGGTGAATGGTGACAGAACGTTCTCCATAGACTACCAGAGGAAGTGTTTCCTGAAGGATGGGGAGCCCTTCCAGTACATCTCAGGCAGCATCCACTACTCCAGGGTCCCACAGTACTACTGGAGGGACCGCCTGGTCAAGATGTACATGGCCGGACTCAACGCAGTCCAGGTGTAAGTAATCTTTTATTATTATTATATTTTGTCTGCAGTTACTAAAGCTAGTAGTGGAGTAAAAAAGTACAATATTTGACTCTGAGATGTATTACAGTAGAAGTAAAGTGGCTAGTAACTAGTAACTAAAGCTGTCAGACCAGTAGTGGAGTGAATAGTACAATATTTGCCTCTGAGATGTTGCAGAGTAAAAGTTTAAAGTGGCAGAAAATAGGAAGTAGAAGTACCTCCGATTTGTACTTGAGTACAGTACACTACTTGAGTAAATGTACTTTTATGTTACTTACCACCACTGACCACTTATGATCAATAAAGTTGACATGTGGACTGACTTACTTATACAATAAGTCAATCTTGTATTGTGTAAGGAAATACAATAGACGTTAACATTGAATAAACATTGTGTTATGTATTGCACTGAGGGGGTAAGGGTTGTTGTTGTTGTTGTTGTTGTTGTTGTTTGCTTGAGTGGGGTTGGGAGGCGGGGGGGGGGGGGGGGGGGGAGTGGGAATGTCCACCTAGAATAGATCTATGATTACTAGGTAACAGGTAAACTGATCTAGACAGCACGGTTGGACATTCCCACTTGTGATTGTCACTAGACGGTAGTCACATGGCAGTCCTGAAACGGCTGGCAATGGCTAATCACACTCACACCTGGTGGCATAATATGTCCCCTTTAAATGCCCGTTTGTGGAGAAGGCTCGAGTGGGTGTCTCTTAGGGTTTGGGAGTGGAGAGATGATGATCTGACTGAGCCGTTTTGATGATCCTCTGCATGTCTCTCCCATCTGCCCCATGGTTCCAACTAGACTACGTTCTGCTTCCTCATATGTCTCATCTACTTGTGAACAGATATGTGCCGTGGAACTTCCACGAGCCGGTGCAGGGACTGTACAATTTCACCGGGGACAGAGACCTGGTGCACTTCCTGGACCTGGCCAATCAGACCGGTCTCCTGGTGATCCTGCGGCCAGGACCCTACATCTGTGCTGAATGGGAGATGGTGAGAAGAAGAAGAACCTGATTCGTATAAATACCGGATTATTAATCCATCTCAGGAGGGTCCATTGTGAGATTTTTTTGTAATGAGAGGCCAAGCAATCCCTGCCAGTTTCGAACAAGTCTTAAAATCACCTGAACAACAATACCGTCTCTCCTCCCGCAGGGTGGGCTACCAGCCTGGCTCCTCGATAACCCAAACATCTTACTCCGTTCGTCAGACACGGGTAACACCTAAACTTCAGTTCAAACGCCATCCCTCCTCCTTCTCCTCCTCCTGGCTGGTTTGTCCTTTGTCTCCGTGTGCTGACTGGTTTCCCTTCGTGGTAGATTATATGCAGGCGGTCACCAACTGGCTGACTGTTCTCCTGCCCAAAGTGAGGCCATGGCTCTACACCAACAATGGGAACATCATCAGCGTTCAGGTAGTAATAATAATAATAATAATAATAATAATAATACATTTTATTTGTAAATGCCTTTGAAAGCACCCTGCACAATCAGGCATAAACGGTAACCATAAAAAAAAAGTACCAATACACAAGAACAATCAATTTTTTTTTGTATAAAACCATTAAATAGTTAAAAGAAAAAGAAAGCCCAAATATATGGCGCTGTCAGGAGCTGTTCAGGGACACCTCGACACTTAGTTAGGCAGAGCCCGGGGATCGAACCCAGCAACCTTCCTGTTGCCAGACAACCGCTCTTACCTCCCCGTCCCCCCCCTCTGACTGCAGGTGGAGAACGAGTACGGCAGCTACCACGCCTGCGACTACAACTACATGCGCGACCTGCAGACGCTGTTCCGTTACTTCCTTGGTGGGGATGTGCTGCTCTTCACCACCGACGGCAACACGGACCACGAGATGACCTGTGGCTCCCTGCAGGGCATCTACGCCACCATCGACTTTGGCACCGGTTGGTAACAACACCTGTCCTGCGCTCACACCATGGACCCTGCTAGCTAATGCTTTCAGGAGGCTAATAGGCCCCGCCTATTTTCTATCACCAGGTGTGCTGTTGATTAAAGGACTCCTATTATACCACCAGGTGTGAGTGGGATTAGCCATTCCAAACGGTTTGAATCATGCTAACACCTGGTGGTATAATATTTCTGCTTTAAGCCATTTCCAAATCCACCCCCCGCAGTGACATCACAAGTGGGAGTGTCCACCCAGGTCAGATGTATGATGGATAGATCAGCCTACCAGCCTACTCTCTATAGTGGACTGTGCCAACTGATCTAGCTATCATACATCTGGGTGGGTGGGCACGTCTACTACAACATCTGTCCAACGCCACTGTCTTAAACGTTTCAATGTTTGTTCCTGTTTTTTGTTGTTTTTATTTAGATACCAATATAACGGCAGCCTTCAAACGACAAAGGAGGTTTGAACCCCACGGGCCTCTGGTGAGATGGTTGGAATCACCCATTAACTTGAACTGTAGTAATTGACTAAATACAGTACATGTATACAGTATATATATATATTGAGATAATGTTCATAACCCGTGGTAGTGGCTGTCATCCTATAGGTTAACTCAGAGTTCTACACAGGCTGGCTGGACCACTGGGGGGAGGGGCATGCTCAGGTCGACCAATGGAAGGTCAGCAAGATGCTCCGGGAGATGCTGAGCCTGGGAGCCAGCGTCAACATGTACGCCATCTTGGTTCTCACTACGCTTCAGTAGTATGCCACCGGGTGTGAGTGTGATTAGCCACTGCCAGCCGTTTCAGAATCCCCTGGCTTATGACATCACAAGTTGGAGTGCCCACGCAGATGTGTGCTGGAACGGTCAGCCTACCAGTTTAAGAATAATTTAGATAAGAAGAACTTCATTGATCCCCTGTGGAGGGGGGTGGATTCCGTTTCTATTGGCCACTGGGTAGGCTGGTAGGCTGGCTGATCTGTCCAGCATACCTCTAGGTGGACACTCCCACTTGTGATGTCATAAGCTGGAGATTGTGAAACGGCTTGCAGTGGCTAATCACACTCACACATCTGGTGGTGTCCTTTAAACAGGTTCTATGTGGGGGTAAAGAGAATAGATGTAGAGCCTGACTACAAGCGCTCAAGTGTATTCTAAGTATTCTCCTGTGTTTTCTTTCTCTTTCTCAGGTACATGTTCGAAGGGGGGACAAACTTTGGCTACTGGAACGGTAAGACCATGTCAGCAACATTCAATATTCAAGATTCCAGATTTCTTTATTGACATGTGTAACAAGTAAGTACAATGGAATGCATACTCCCCATTCACTCCTGCATTATTCTTCTAAACATAAATTCTAGAACACATGAATTGTAAACATGAATTCAAAACAAATCTAAAGAAAGAGTAATAGTACCTAATAAGTACAGTAAAAAGTATTCTTATGAACAGTATTCTTATAAACATAAATTCTGAAACAACTCTGAACAATTAGTAATGTCGTACCTAATAAGTACGGTTAAAAAGTGTCAATTAAGCGGGTGGTTCCACACAATGGTTTGAGGTGAGACGTTATAAACCAGTGTGAGGGACACTGGTGCAGGTGCGGACCACGACACCAGGTTCCGCTCGGTGGTCACCAGCTACGACTATGACGCCCCCCTGAGCGAGGCGGGAGACCCCACGGACAAGCTGCTGCTCATCAGGGACGTCATCAAGCAGGTATCGTAACGTCACCGTGGTTACCGAGGTATGGGGGGGGTGGGGCATCATCGCCAAGGCGAGGTTGCAAATCAGTCCGTCGTCGAGAAATAAGAACAATATGACGTATTCCGAAATCCATTTTATATTAAATAGCGCGTTACATTGTGAGCATGATTTGCCATTGCAAGCTGTTTCACAATTGCCATGTGACTACCGTCTAGTGACATCACAAGTGGGAATGTCCACCTCGATGTATGATTACTAGATCAGTCTACCAGTGGACTGTACCGACAGATAAGCTGATCCAGTCAGCATACATCTAGGTGGACATTCCCACTTGTGATCTCACTAGACGGTAGTCACATGGCAATTGTGAAATGGCTTGCGATGGCTAATCACACTCACACCTGTTGGTATAATAGGTACCCTTTAAGTTATTGAGTGTGATTAGCTGGAGTTTATTGAAGAGCCCAAGGCCACGCCCATATTTGGAAATAATTTGCTGCCCAGCCAAAGCCAGAGACACAAACTTGAATATGTGGACAGTCTCACTTAACATTGAATTGCGGTGTGGGTGTCTGTGGTCTACTTGCTTTGGTCAACTTGTTGTTTCATATTTCTGTCTAGTTCAGAGATGTTCCTGCTGGCCCCATGCCACCAGCCACCCCCAAGTTTGGTTACGGCTTCGTGACCCTGACAAAGGCAAGCATTCTGACCACGAGTCTCTTAATTCATGTTTATATAATTCATTTGGTTCATGTCCCATGCTTTGGATAAAACAAACTACAATTTGAGAATAGTACGCTTCTCAGAATCAGAATGAGCTTTATTGCCTTAGTTTTTGCAAACAAGGAATGTGCTATTGTGAAATTCTTGCATAATATCGAACATTAAACAGTAATAATGTAGAAATTAAAAAATTCTGCAGGTTGGAAACATCTCCAATCTTCTGGGCGTGCTTTCACCCCAAGGGCCTGTGAAGTCTCCATTCCTGCTGACCTTTGAGGAGGTGAAGCAGGTATGATCACGGCGGTGGACCTCTGGTCTCTGGCCTCAGCTCAGACCACCCCTGTGTTCCAGTGGCTCCTCTTAGAAAAGGGAGGAACTTCTAGACTGCCGGGCCTGTAACAAACATACCATTGGTCTCCATTGTGTGCGCAGTACTATGGATATGTGCTGTATCGGACCAAACTTCCTAGGGAGCTGTGGGGACCCACGCCGCTCATATCGCCCCTGAATGGGGTCCACGACCGGGCCTACGTCACCGTCAATGGGGTCAGTGTACACAATGGCTCCTTTGTGGTCCCTCCACCCATACAGGGTGGAATTTAAATAAACAGAATGTTTACTAGTACTACTAAAAAAAAAAGCTGCTGTAAAGACTTTAGTATACTATAATAGTGTGAATATTCAGATTCTTTCCCATAAATTTATATTTGTATTGTTCTGTTGCACATTCCGCTGGCCATCGGCACTTTTCCATATCACTGCACATCCTTGAATCTTTTTTTTTACTATTTGGCCAATGATTCAGAAGATCAGACCGCAGATTTGTGTGCGAGACGTTGGCGGTTCTGGACTGAGGTTCTATGCTTGTTGGTACTTTTCTGAGCAGGTGTTCCAGGGCCTGCTGGAGAGGGACACGGCCCTGGTAGTGAACATATCCGGTACACAGGGAGACACCATGGACCTCCTGGTGGAGAACATGGGCCGGGTGAACTTTGGCAGCAAAATAAATGACCACAAGGCAAGGAGCTAACTGCTTAAGTCACCATTCTCTGTACACACACATGAACACCCGTCATATCATGGTGTGCAGTTCTGAAATTTCTTGTGCAAAGGGGCAGGATGCCATTTTGTCACCGTTACAAAAAAAAGACAAACTTATGTTTTTGCCATTCACTTATTTTAAATAAATGTTAGTTTATTATTCAAGCCCTAGAGAGTGAATACAAATGCGGACTATGCTACCACACCACCACAACAACAACAGGGCCTCTTGGGCAACCTGATCCTGGGTCGAGATGTGCTGACCGACTGGGAAATCTACCCTCTGGACCTGGACGGAGCCATCGATGGTGGATTGCCCCGCTCAGTGGCGCCCCCTGGCTCGCCCCCCGCCCGCCAGAAGGAGACCTCGGCCGGGCCCACGTTCTACAGGGGAATACTGCAGCCCAACGGACTCGCTTGGGACACCTTCCTCAAGCTCAGTGATTGGTCGAAGGTAAAGAGAAATGTGTGCATGGAACGCATGTCGTCTAGAGCAGTGTTTCTCAAAAACTTTGACGCATTGCAGGAGGTATTTGGAATGTATGAAAACAAGGAGAAAAGAAGGAGTATGCTAGAAAGATGGAGCCAAGACAGAAACACCAAAATGTTGTCAGTTATGTTATTGTCAGTAAGCCATCCAAAGATGTTATGTGAAACACCTAACAAATATTTTCCATCCCTAAAATGATGTACTGGTGAAAGGGCTACTTGGCTGAAAATATATGGGAGGTGGTACATTACTTCAAAAAATGTTTAATTAATAATTGTTACAACCACTGGTCTAGAATGTGAACATGCTCCTGATTTTTTTTTTATTAAATGGGGCTTTTTACTTCAAGGGTTCTAAATGGGAAAATGGTTTGAGCATTGTGATGAACAAACCACTAAATTAACGTGCGGTTGTGTGTTGAAGGGCCAGGTGTGGATCAACGGAGTGAATCTGGGCCGGTACTGGCCGGCCAGGGGCCCGCAACAGACTCTGTACGTTCCGGGGCCCGTACTGAGCACCACCCGGCCCAATGTCATCACCGTGCTGGAGCTGGAGGGGGCCCCCGACCACCGGAGAGTTGTGTTCATGGACCGGCCCCACCTCAACAGCTCCACTAGGAGGCCCTGAGGCCTGGGTGTCCATGGAAGCCCAAATGTGAGAAAGATTACCAAACGGGAACGATCAAATTTGAATGAACGTTATCAGGATAAGAATGACTGGTCAAACATCAGTATATTTAAAAATCCTTACCAATCAGTGTTTCAGGTGCATTTTAACTTATTTTGCGTGGACTCAAATCATTACGTAAAGATGTTTTCACTCACTAAACGTGTTGAATATATTCTTTTTAAGGTTTGGCTAATCACACATGAAAAATACTTGACAATGTTTTATATAAATTTTTTATTGCTTGTTCTTTGTATTTGCCCTTCCATAATCACAGTAAATAAATTATTTTTGGCAATCCATGTCTTGGATTCGGCACGATTCAAACAACGTTTTCCGGCAAAATCGTCGATCAACGCCACAAACAGTCACGTCACCGGGTGGTGATGGTGGTGGAGAGGTAGTCTGGTTCTAGGGCATCTAGCTCTACGTCGTGCTTTTGGCCGTCTGGGTGGCGGCGGCGGCCTTGCGATGCGCCTGAACACAGCGAGGGGCGCAGAAGGAGAAGTCCAGGTACTGAAAGGGGATCTTTCCCAGCAGGGACTCCCCACACTGCCAGCACCTCCTGGCAGAAAGCAACAGTCCATGGTAAATGGATTGCATTTATACATCGCTTTTATCCAAAGCGTGTTAGTTGCCTCACATTCACCAATTCATACACTGACGGAGGTGCCAACCATGCAAGGTAACATACAAGGTAATCATCTTATCCGTTGAACTGTGAATACGACGGGCTACATGGACACTGGGCGGCAGTAGCTCATGAAGTAATAGGTTGTCTGGCAACAGGTAGGTTGCTGGTTCGATCCCCACAATCCTCCTAGCTAAGTGTTGAGGTGTCCCTGAGCAAGACACCACCTAACTGCTCCTGACGTGTTGGTTGTTCCCTTGCATGGTTGACACCACCATCGGTGTATGAATGGGTGAATGTGAGGCAACTGAAAAGCGCTTTATGAATGCAATCCATTTACTATTTTACTTACTTAATATTGGAAAGGTTGGCGCCTGTTGTAGCCGCTTGCTGTGCCAATCTCTTCTCTGCGGCCAAAGCCCTCTAGTGAAGGGATACAAATATACATCAATATCTCACCACAACATCCTGCTTCTTAGAAGGGCCTCCTATTTCACCACCAGATGAGTGTGATTAGCAAGATTAACAGTTGCTCATTGTGATGAGAGCGCGTGCGCACAGAGAGCGAGACATGTGACCATGGCAACACACCTTCTCGCGGTCTGTGAGGGAGGCAAACCTCCTCTTCTCCTCCACCTCCTGCTCCGCCCTCCTCCTCTCCTCCTTCTGCTCCTTCTCTCTCTGCTTCTTTGCTGCCTTCTGGGCCTTTTTCTTCTCCGTCTGTTTTAGTTCAATCTCCTCCGTCAGCGGACCGGGGATCTGGGAACGGGAGGGGAAAACAAAACACTATCTATACAAGAGCAGAGAGCGACATCACAATTCAAAATTCAAGAACTTTATTTGTCACATACAGGATATGCAGTGAAATGAAAAGTGGCGATGCTCAGAGGAATGTGCAAAAGAATAATACATGAATTGGAGCGATCAGACTCAGGGGCCCCCGGGACAGGTGGTACCTGGGCTCTGCTGTAGTCGTACTTGTCAGGGTGCTCGGCCATGTATTTACGGAACACATTCCGCGTGTCCTTCTCCGGAGAGACGAGGTACGGCGTGCGACCCTCATTATCTCTGGGGCGGGAAAATTCGAAATAAGGGCTGAACAATAATAATAAATATATATATATATTATATATATATATATATATATAGAAAAAAAAATTCATTTCCACTGAAAAAACAATCATGTGTGGCATCTCTGTGGCACTACAGTACTTCATTTATTAATAGCATTATGAATTAGCATTGACACATTTGACCCATTTTCCCCCAGAAAATTGCAACCCCTGCGATTCAATGACCTGCTGGACCCAAGAAGACCAAAATATGTTATTGGACAATATTATCTAACCAAGACAGGAATGGGGGTGAGTCATTTAAAGGAGACATATTATACCACCAGGTGTGATCGTAATTAGCCATTCCAAGCGGTTTCAAAAATCATGTCCCGTTTTTGACATCACAAATGGGAGTGTCCACCCAGAAGTGTGCTGCATAGATCAGCCTACCAGCCTATCCAGTGGATAGTGGCAACTGGTAGGCTGATCTATCCACTGTACATCTGGGTCACTCCCACTTGTGATGTCATAAAACCGGAGATTCTGAAACCGCTTGGATGGTCTAATCACGCCAACACCTGGTGGTATAATAGAAGTCTTCTGCAGTACCTGCAGGCTGGGTCCGCCCCGGCGTCCATCAGCAGCTGCACCGCCGCCTTCTGCCCTGCGGCTGACGAGACGTGGAGCAGCGTGAAGCCCGACGAGTCCAGCGCCTTGTTGACCAGACCTGGCACTGGGGAGGATGGCTGCTGCTGGAGCGGAGCCCCGCCTCCCGGCTCCTCCCCCTCGTTCTCCTCTGCAGGGAGCTGGAGGAGGAGCCGGCGGAGGGCATCGATGTCACCTGTCTTGCAGGCCGTGTAGAGGGCGTCCCGCAGGCTGTACTCCCAGGACTCGTCCACGCTGTTGTCTGGGGAATCGGGAAGATGACACCGGGATGATGAGAGGAGCAGGGCCTGGGAACTTAATATTGAAAATTTAGGTTTTTCAAATATTGACAATTTAGATTTTTTTTTAAAAATGTCAGATTGCTCAAATATTAGATTATCAAATATTGCACTGCAACCATCCCTGTTCAGATTCCGCATGCGATCTCCTAAACTTTTCAGTCCACGTTTTAATCTCCACATTCATGATTAATAATTATTTTGAATCAAAGTGATGGGTACAGTGACTACCCACCTGTCACCCAGTGCCCAGGTTTGGCGCAGAGAAAAATACAAAATGAAAATGAAATTTCACCTTCCAGCTGTTTCTTCTTGCTCTTTCCTTTCCTCTTTGCTTTACTCTTCATAGGCATTTCTTCTGAGGTGTTCTCAGGAGGTGGAGTCAGCAGCACCTCCTCCTCCTCCTCCTCCTCCTCCTCCTTGTCCCCCTCCATCAGTTGGTCTGCTTCTCCCATTATGTTTAGTTCTGTCAGGATTTAATGTGTATGCCGATCTGAATCATCATTAGTTTTAAAACAAGTGTTTTGACCACTAAATGGCCACCGATTTCCACCAAATTAGCTGATTCTGGAAGCGGTTCCGTCGGGGGGTATGAATGAAATTGGACATACCGTCGTCCATTTTGTTAGCCTCCTTCTTTTTCCTCTTCTTCTTCCGGTGCCTGGAGGGCTGGACCTCGTGCTCCCGCAGGTGGAGGGTTCCCAGCTCCACCTCTGCCGTCTCCAGTACAGACCCACCCAGCTCTTCATCATCTGAACTGTCAGCTGCCTCTGTTGATGATGACGATGATGATTCCACAGAAAATATTACAATCAACTGTGAGAAATAAAAGGCTTGTATGTTTGGACTACAATGTACATTAATGTGTCCATATGCTCAATAAAACTAAATATTATGCAATGCGTCAACTCAAGCCTTAATATTATCCATAATATTATTACCTTTCTCTTCACTGGAATTCGATTGGGCAGCGGATTTGAGGGTCTTCTTCCATTGTTTCTTTGTAGGACTGAAGACGGCGGAGAGATCCGTCTCCTTCTCTGTGGAGGACAGAACATTTATAAAGAGACAAGACACACCAAAGGAAACGCATTATGACTGCTATTCATTTTGAGTCGATACTGATTCTTCCTTACCAAAGGTCTGAACGGTGGAGAGCAGAATGTGCACCCTCTGCACCTCCCGGAAGGTGGCCCTCCGCGTGGCGAAAGGCAAGGTGCGAATCCGGGGGTCCTTTTTGTCCATCGGGGCACCCCGTCCCCCGAAGAAGATGGTCTTGTTGTAGCTCGGGGCGCGGAGGAAGATGGCCGAGGCCTCTGTCAGAAGCTCCGCCCAGCTCTCCAGGAGGTCCTGGATATCCTGCAGAAGAAGAACAACAAACTCATTGTGATGAGGGAACGGACATCGAGGTTGGAACCCAGAGCCTTTCAGCTGGGAGTCCAGCCCCCTAACCGCTAGACCATCCTGTCCAGGTGCAGGGGAAAACATTGCCGGAGGCTGGAGGTGTGAGGCCTTTCCTTGAGTAGCGCCGACTCGTTGTAGCGTCTCAGCGCGGCACCGGCAGACTTGGGGGCGTGGCCACGGTTCTGGGCGTCCCGGAGCCCCTGGGCGGTGCCCCGTTTGGCCCGCACCGTGTAGCGGTGGAAGGTCTTGTGCTGAACGACTCTTTTCTGGACAAACACAAATGCTCCGAAATCAGTACCATTTTAGACATTCAGCAACACTACAGGAAATTCAGATAACATGGCATTAAGGAGCAGCTTAGGCATCTTGCTCAAGGAAGCCTAGAGGTAGAACGCAGACATTAGGAAATCGAACCCAATCGAGCACCTGCCCTAAAAATACAATTATATCTAAAAGCTAATTAGATATGTGTTGTGCACGGTTTCATCTAATGTTGCTGAGGTTCAGGATTGTCCGAGCTCGGGAATCAATGGGGCACAAGGCAGCATCACCCGGAATGATTGAATGTTTATTCGGATATATAGAGCATATATAGTTTTAGCTAGTCACGCTTCTAGGATGGGAGAAAAGAATGTAGAAGTATATTAGCATTACGGTCTTATATGGAGACGTAACAGAGCCTGCCAGACTGAAGCAAGGACAGTTGTTTTCCATGGCCGAAGAACAGTGAGCGCATCTTAAAGGCCTCTCAGGGCTAACAGATAAGAGTGAAGCTAAATAGCTACGTAGGCCTACAGGGTCTTGTGTGTCGGTGATATCTCAAAAGCACAACACCAACCCTTTGAAGACGGCCCCGGCGAAGTGACCTCCGCCGGTCATCAGGACCACCCACACTGCCTGCTCCGAGATGGCCTTCAGACACGCTACCAGATCTGCCTCACCGTCCGACTAGAATGATAACATTGAAGAGCAAACCCCTTCAAATTAGAGTCAAGATTTCTTTATTGCCATATGTAACAAGTAAAATGGATAATAGATATAATGCTTACTTCCCATTCACTCCTGCAGTATTCTTCTAAAACATACATTCTAAACAACTCTGAACAATTAGTAATGGTACCTAGTAAGTACAGTGAAACGTATTCTAAACAGCATTCATAAAAACAAATTCTACAACTCTGAACAATGAGTAATATAGTACCCAATAGGTACGGAGAAAAGTAAAAAGTTATGTAGTAATACTCGGTTGTAAATGTAGTAAAAGTGTCCACATGGAGTACAGTAATATTCTTTACTAGCATAAAGTGATAATTAGTAACTAGCAGATATATACTAGTAGATAGTAGCAGCATAATGATGAATGAAATTAGTGATGAAATATGATGATATGGATTACATATGTTCTTCTTCTTCTTCTTACGATAACACCAGTCAACATTGCATGTTGCCGTGGCCGGCGCCTCACCTTGCCCTGGAGGACACAGCGGTGAACTACAAGATACTGCCCTCCTGTGGTCTGGAAGAACACCTTGCTGGCCAGGTGGCTGGAGGCGGTTTGAGCCGACAAACACACATCATCATCATCTGCGCCATCACCGGCACCAGTGACGGCAGCACTTCCCCCTCGCCAGCTGTCGATGTCAGAGTCCTCCGAGTCCTCTGAGTCAGAGCCGGAAATACTGGACATGTCACCTGAGAAGTCAAAGTCATAATGTTTTATTTATTCTTACATGTACATCATAACACGGGGCCATTCTGAACAGTGATATTCTTGTGACATGGCAGACTACGCAAAAAAAGTAGGCAAAAGATAAAACAGCAAGAAGAGAATTGTATATATATATACACTGTATATATACACACGAAAAAAATATATAGAGCGGCACAATATAAATAATAAGATAACACCATATCACAATATACATAATGATGATAAAAAACATAAAATGTAACTTGACTTCGAATATTGAGTATTATAAATGTGCAAGAAATTAAAAGCAGATACACAAGTGAGGGCAGCAGTACCCGGAATATGGCATGTAATCACAGAAATATACATAAGATAGAGGAATCAGAAGCATAAGGGAGGGACAGGGGCCAATAAATCCCAATGTGTGTTTACAATCTATAACATCACATCGATCTCTTTCAGCCTGGTTGATCAGTAGATAGTACTAGACAGACAGACAGACAGAAGATTTCTCTTACCAGCCCCGGTCTTTGTCTCAAACTCCTCCACGGTGACCGGTGCTTGTCCGGACACCCTCTGCTTCAGGTTGAAGCGATGCCAGTCTAGCTTGTAGTGCTCCATCTACATACATGAACACCAACAGTTGTTAGTTAAGAGGGGACATATTACACCACCAGGTGTGAGTGTGATTAGTCATTGCAAGCTATTTCACAATTGCCACAAGTGGGAATGTCCACCTCGATGTATGATGACCAGCTGAGTCTACCAGCCTACCCAGTGGACTGTACCGACAGCTAAACTGATCTAGTCAGCATACATCTCGGTGGACATTCCCACTTGTGACGTCACCAGACGGTAGTCACATGGCAACTTTGAAATGGCCTGCAACGGCTACTCACACTCACACCTGGTGGCGTAATATGTCCCCTTTAAAATCAACTTCCATTATTAAAAACACACAATTAAACCACATCATGTTAGGTGGGACGAGGGCCTGATCACCTGCTCCTCGCGGTTGTTCAGCGGCCAGCGACAGGTCGTGCAGACCATCTTGTCTGGGACGTCACTGATGAGAGTGGTCTCTCTTTGAGTCTGCTCGGGGGCCACTGGTGAGGAGAGGGCGTTACAGGGACGGGTTAGGGGTCTGGTGGTCATTGTGTATTATGGGGCCTCTCCTGTTGCACGCAGGCTACCATTTCAATTCTCGATGTAATTTCAATTTAAAGAGTTTTATTGGCATGGGAAATGTACAGTTACATTGCCAAAGCGAGTGGTAAATAAAAACAAAACTAATCTAATGTACAATTGTCTACTGACAAATGTACGATTACAGATATCCTACAAACAAAGACATGTGTAAACAAAGCTGCAACATTGCAATCAAATGTATAAACAAACGTGTGTCTAAAATATACTATACACACACACACGGGTAAGCAAGTCAACTTTCAAACCTGGGTGAACAAAAATAAAACAAAACACCACGACGCACCACTTGGCGGAGGCTCGGCCGTGAAGGAGTGCACCTCCCGGAGCCCGTCCTCGGTGTTGTTTTGAAGGAGGCGTCCGTCGAACACGGAGAAGTGCAGTTTGGGGGCGGCCATCGTCGTGGCCCAGCCGCCTCTAAAGACAACAACACAACAAGCACGGCGTTTGAGAACAATCCCCGCGTGAGCGATAAGTGTGGTTCATTAGCAGTGTTTTTGGGCGACACAATGACACGCGTTACAAATGCTAGTGCGCTTAACGTGTGATTACGGACGCGTGAAAGCACATCATCACGCTGCCTCTGTGTGTGTGTGTGTGTGTGTGTGTGTGTGGCATCGAGTCGATGTCAATCGTTTCATTGGGACGTACGCGACGGTAAAACGGTGTCGGCTGTAATAAGCAACCATTTACTGTATTTACCTGAAGTCTCGCTGCCCAGAAAGCCGAGTTATCAACAACACGCTCCGCGACTTCCGCTTCTACGGAAGCCTGAGAGAAGTCCATTTCGCGCCGTTGAAAGCGTATGATGACATTGAGCAATAAGCATAACTTATAAATAAGTGAGTAACAAATTTTGCATTAAAAGTTTTTTGTCATTTATATAATTTTTTTTGTGTGCAGAAAGTGCTACTGTGGACTGTGGTCACTTGCAAGCGCGCCTTTTTGTCATTGGTTTACTTTAGAGGCTTGTACTTCAAGTGCCGCTTCAGCTGAAAAGGAAAGTGAATGAATAAAGCATGCATTCACTGATTATGCCGGATGGAGAAAAGTGCTAGTGGAATGAAAAATAATAAAAATGTTATAAATAAAGTTAAATAAAATATATACAAATATATCAACTATTCTAATATGCTAAAATATAATATAAATACAATAAAAGTCCATGTTCCGTGACGAACTGCTGGACGATGCCACAGTAAGCCTTTTAAAAAAACAAAACATAATTGTAAGTTACATAAAATATAATATATATACAAAATATAAATAAAATAAGTCATCCCAAGCATGTCATCTGGCCTCTTACCCGTCGGCACCCGCGAGGACACGGATCACCTTGTCTACCAGGTGTTCTCTTGTCTTCATCTCGTCGCAGCAGGCGGTCGCCCACGACTCTCTTGTCCCCCCGCATGAAGGCCTTCCTGCGCTCCACCTCCTTGACACTGCAGCGGTGCGGACAAAAAGTAGAAAGTGGTCCACAAAAAAAATGATCTAAAATAATCTGACTGATGAGCTAAAAACGATTAATGGTGCGAATAAAGTGGCTTCACTATTTGGCGGTGGATTCAGCACTGCGACGCCTCTCTTGTCTGATGGCTTCCAGCTCGGATTTATTTTTCCGTGATCTTGCGCTGCAATTGCTTCATATTTTCCTGCACATAAACAGGGAAATGATTAAAAGTACAAATGTGCAACAGTTTGTGACGGCGTGTTGTTCTTGTTGCGTGATACGTCACCTCGGGCATGTCTTGAGGCAGCGGGGCGCCTGTTTAGTCCGCGAATTCCGCCATCGCTTTATGTCTGCAGCTGCGACTTTAAACTGACTATTAACGCAGGCGTATTAAATAGGATCCATTTACCATTTACTTTTACCATTTTTATTATTATTATTAGTATACACACACATGCGGTACATATAGTATATGTATTTCCACGTGTAAATAGGTATATTTCTTGCGCTCTGAATAGAGCCCGGATAGCTCAGTCGGTAGAGCATCAGACTTTTAATCTGAGGGTCCAGGGTTCAAGTCCCTGTTCGGGCGCATTCTTTTTCATTTTGGGATAAATTAACAAATGACCTTTAAAATGTGCATCCACTAATAAATTGGCTGTTTTCACAGCTTTCACAAGAGTTTCACTGTTCAGAATGGCCCCGTGTTGTGATGTACATGTGACAATAAAACACTTTGACTTGACTTTGAAATGTGTTGCACACAAGAGCTGTGAATAAATGACCACAATGACTTCGGTGCCACCAAAGGGCCAAACTGAATAGAAGTGGGGGGCCGGGGGCCGGGGGCCGGGGGGGGTTGCCCATAACTTCTTTTGACCAAAGGTGGGCCTTACAAAAAAAATGTTTGACAACCGCTGGCATAAAGTAGGCCCATAGGGACGACAATAATAATACCCACTACAATACACGCACAATCGCATCATTCTACACCCATAAACAACCAAAACATTGTTGTTACAGCTGCTCGCTGAACGGGAGCTGTCATTACCCACGTCGAGACATCCCATTATCCCCCCCTGTTGCTGTTGTTGTCGACGAGGGAACCTAACTAATACGTGGATTAGGGTCCCCTTAGGGAAACGCTGTCATTATCACAACGGTAATCATATGTATTTTGGCGGGACAGCGCGCCTATAAAGACACGCGTCGGTGGCAGACGAGCAGTGCGCGCCTGCTCCTGACTCACGGCCATGGCTGATGTTACCCTGCTGTACGCGCTCCTGTCCCTGCTGGTGCCCGCTGCGACGGCTCAGGTAAATATGCAGCAGCGTCCAATAGCATTATTATACTTCTTCTAACAAGCTTCTTCTTTCTTTTCTGTCTTATTCTCTGCAGTACTTCATGTACAACCCAAAATGGACTCCTCGGGCTTTCACAGGTATGTTGCTTTTTTATTAATTTACATTTACATTCACATTTACATTTAGGGCATTTGGCAGACACTTTCATCCAAACTGACTTCATGTCCCGTTCCCCGCCTCTCAGATGACCGGACGCCACAGAAGAGCGACCTGGCGCCCATGGACGAGATCATCAAAGCGAACGAGTTTCAAGGCGAGTGGCGGAGACGGGACCCACATCGATGTGTGTGTGTGTGCGTGCGTGTGTGCGTGTGTGTGTGTGTTTAAAAACGCCCCCTCTATTTTTCTCACGTAACCCCCCTATGGTGTCTGTCTTAAGATAAGATAATATAGAACTTTATTCATCCCAAAGGAAATTCCAGATTGCCAGAGTTAGCTCAAAATACCAACATAAGCATAGCAATAGAATAATAAACAATAGAGTAATAAACAATAGAATAATAAAATACAATAATAAATGTACACATTTACAGTGAATAAGCCTGAGGAAAATCATAAGTAAGATATTCAGTAAACAGAACAAGTTGCCAATGGTATTGAGAAGTAGTAGTGAGAAGTAGTATTGCACATGAGGAATATTGCACATGATGATGAAAGTTAATATTGCTAGGTAATATTGGTAATATTCTGTTTGGGTGTCCCCTACAGCGTCCCGCATCATTGACAGCAGCACCACCCTGCGGGAGGGGGACATCGCCGTCTCCACTGGCCGCAGGTCCAGGGTGTGCTTCGCCAAGAGCTGCCAGTGGTCCAAGTCTGTGGACGGACACGTGTATGTGGCGTACCGCCTCGCTGCCCAGTACAGTTGAGTTCCCCCTCTTTTACTACGAGTGTGTGTCTGTGTGTGCGTCTGTGTGTGTGTGTGTCTGTGAGTGTGTGTGTCTGGGCGTGTGTGTGTTTGTATGTGTGAGTGTGTCTGTGTGTGTGTCTGTGTGTGTGTGTGTGTGTGTGTGTGTGAGTGTGTGTGTGTGAGTGTGGTTCTCCTCTTTCACAAGTAGCGCAGATTGTTTCTAACATAATCAACTTTGACATTCAAAGACCAACTTTTGGAATGCTGATATTGAAGTGGTTTGTTCGAGTGTCAGTGTGTTCAAAACATGTGTGTGTGTGTGTCTGACCAGCTGCGGCGGAGACGAAGGTGATAAAGAAGGGGATGGAGAACATCGAGAAGGGGACGTGCGTGCGTTTCGTTCCGCGGACGCACCAGAGAGACTACCTGGACATCCAGTCCAAGTCAGGGTAGGAGACGCGCACACACACACACCACCATTTTAAAGAAAACCATCCTTTCAGAAAATAGTCGACTGAGAGACACTCACTGAGAATACTCACAGCGACTTATGAATATCAAGTAAAGATTTACATTTACATTTAGGGCATTTGGCATTATATAATTTTCCAAAATGACCTATGATAAATAAAAGTTAGTTATGTTCAGTTATATATATATATATGTTCAGCAAAAAAAAACCATCCTTCTTCTTCTTCTTCTTCTCCTCATCTCTGTGTTCCGGCGGCATGGCGGACGACGCCAGGTGCTGGTCCTACCTGGGGGTCCGTGGCGGGAGACAGACCATCTCGCTGCAGACGCCTCATTGCATGCGCACCGGGGTCACCTCCCACGAGCTGATGCACGCGCTGGGGTTTGTGCACGAGCAGTCGCGCGCCGACCGCGACAACTACGTCACCATCATGTGGCCCAACATCTGGAGAGGTAAGGAAATGTGTGTGAGTGTGTTGAGTGGCTTTATGATGATAAGCCATGATGATGACAAATTATTGGCACAATAACACAATTATTTCATTTAATTCTGTTTCCAGATCGTTTGAGGAACTTTGAAAAATTCAAGACAGACAATATGGACCTGCCCTATGATTATGGCTCCATCATGCACTTTGGAAGGTTGGTTGCTGGTTCGATACCCGGGCTCCTCCTAGCTAAGTGTCGAGTTGTCCCTGAGCAAGACACCACCTAACCCTAACTGCTCCTGACGTGTTGGTTGTTACCTTGCATGGTTGACACCACCGTCGGTGTATGAATGGGTGAATGTGAGGCAATACTGTAAAGCACTTTGGATAAAAGCACTGTATAAATGCAATCCATTTACCATAAACATGGTGTTGAACTATTATGTTAACATACATAATGCTTTTTTTGTTCTGTTTGTTATGACTTTTCATGTATATATATATATATATATATATATATATATATTTGGGGTCTCTACATTTACATGGTTTTTTTTATTGTAGGTTTGCCTATTCTGAAGGCGGCCAGCCAACCATTATCCCCAAAGACAACAACATCAACGTGAGGCTGGGCATGGCCTCCGCTCCCAGCCACATCGACAAGATGAAAATCAATCGACTTTACAAGTGTGGTCGGTATCAGACTAACAAAAGCATATTAAACATTGAAAAAACATCCCAAAACAGCTCCCCCATGCAAAGCATATTTTTGGTGACGAAATTAGAAAGTGGCCCGACAAAACACCTCAAAAGTGTTCCAAAGTGATGAAACGTGTTTGTGTTTATGAATTGAGGCATTGGCTATTGCATGTATTTCGATATTTTCGTTTTTTCTGGTTGAAAAAGCGCTCGTTTGGTCCAACAGACACTTTCACACTTTGCGTCTACCAGAGGGGCCACAATCATACAGTCTCTGGCGCCCCCTAGTGGTTAAGAATATACAATTAAAGCACATTCACAACGATGTCCTCTACATCTTTAATCTTCTTGGTCATGTTTGGTAGACCCTGCAGTCATATAAGTATTGCCAAGCTATAATATGTTGGCATATTTAATTCCTCTAACAATAGTTCCCTGATACTTGTTTTAACGTTTCACTATTATTGCTGTAATAACAATGTTCTCTCTTTTACTTTCTCTTTCTAGCTGATTTTGATGATTGACGCCGACGACCAGAATGCGATTGAGCGTGGGAAATAATAATCCAAAAGAGTTCAATCATGAGACATTTTCAATAAATATGAATTCAAATAATTCTGCTTGTCTTACTTCCTTTTTCTGTTAAAATGTAAACATATTGGGGTTGGAGCCCTCTGGAAAAATAAGAGAGGAGCCACGGGCAGTTATTTTCCATTAGAGACGTCATTTTATAAGTTGACCAAGAAAAAATGTACAAAATAAAAGAAAGTAAAAAGAAGAGTAGTTCAGAATAGTTGTTAAGTTACTTGGTCAGTGAACAATAAACTGAATCAATTGTAACAATCTCTCGTGCATATCTGTAAAACAGGCCCTATTAACTAAGAGGTAGAAACATGAATATTGGAATGGGTAGATGGGCACAAATAGTGCTATTTCCAATTCATGGAGCACACTATCGTGTGCAGCACATACAAATGAAGACATTCTAAAGATAGATGCAGAATATGATGTTTATCTCAATTAATTAGGTGTTCCAATATAGGGTACAAGATAGGTAATGTTACAAGATGCAATATTATTCATATACATTTTATTTGACTGTGCCAATAACACAAGGGATGCTGTCCACATCACCAGGCATGAAATTGCCCCCCCATCATGTGATCGAAATAAACATGATAGTTTGGGAATGATAGGATTCTCGCAGAGCCGATATGACAAAATAATTGTTATCATGGCTGATAGTGAAACTAAATGACTGGTTGCGTGCTAAGTCAGCGCCAAATTGGTGGGTCCGTCTGCCATCCCGGGCCCATTATTCACCCGATGGCTACTTACAGCACAAACACTTGTGTACGAGTTTCATTTTGCAAAGTGCTGAAGTGGAGAGGAATAGAGGTCAGAGCCTGCAGGGGGATCAGCAATGGACTTGTGTTGATTACAGACGTAACGTAAAGTAGGGGGGTCCTCTGATCGTGATTCACCTCCAGTAGGCCTACATGTACCCAATCAGTACAGTGTACCGGAGGCCCAGCCAGGCTATATAGAAGGCTGGGATGCCTTGTGTGAGTTTATTCAACTCCTATGTCTCAAAGGGAGAGCGAGGCAGGACTCAAACCCAGAATGTTCTCGACAATGATCCTGATGTTGGCCGGAGCCCTGACCCTGGCCGAAGCCCTGCCTATTAAGGTCAGTGCTGCAGTGCCTGCTGTTTCTCTATACTTTATACATTTATAAGCCATTTTTGTTTTGAGTTGTTTTGAAAATGTCTAACCATCCTTTTGGTTGCAGAACTCCACTGCAGCCCAAGAGGGAAAAGTGAGACTGAAGAGAAAATATTCAGGTGGGTACTTGAAGTGTGTGTGTGTGTGTGTGTGTGTGTGTGTGTGTGCATGTGTGTGTGTGTGTGTGTGTGTGTGTGTGTGCATGCATGTGTGTGTGTTTTGTATTGCATTGTATCAAACACACGCATGCACACACACACACAGACACACACACACACACACACACACAGTGTATCTAATATAATGTAATGTGTGTGTATTTTCAATGATAATTTGCAAATACAATTTTCACTCAATTATATTTTACTCCCTTTTTTTGGGGGGGCGTAGAAGAATATTTTGAACTGGATTACATGAATGCAATGGACAAGATCCTGCAAGCCAATAACAGTAAGTCCATTTCCATATTGCCATTTGTGATACTAACATCTCGTGACAGTATATAAGCAAGCTATTTTACAGAAGACCCTTCGAGCCAATAACATCTTAAAAGCTTAAAAAATCAAAGAGTACATTTGTTGAAGAAGGCAGTAATATATCACTGTGGTACATAAGAATAGAGCTGTTTTTATAGTTACAAGGCTAATAGAATGAGTACTGAATGAACTGTTGCCTGCTGGGAACAATTATGGAACTCATTCAGTTGCCTGCTGGGATAAGAGCAGAAGTGCCATTCTGAGCATGTTAGCAACAACTATTAATCATGCCAAAACGTTAGAGTTAGAAAGTTAGACACATTAAAAGTCTTCCTTCAACCACTGTCCATAACAGCGGTATACCGGACAATATAGTGTGCGCCACTGTGTTTGGTGTAGTGTTGAGTGTAGTGCTGGGTGTAGTGTTTGGTGTAGTGTTGAGTGAAGTGCTGGGTGTAGTGTTGGGTGTAGTGTTGGGTGTAGTGTTTGGTGTAGTGTTGGGTGTAGTGTTGGGTGTACTAGCTGTGACTAGACAAAATACACTTCTCACCAGGGCTGCGGCCACCCAGGGGCATGAGCTTTAAGGAGGGGGACATCGCCAACTCCTACATGAGGAGCGCCATCACCTGCCCCGGCAATGCCTGCCTGTGGCCTAAATCCGTCGACGGATTTGTTTATGTGCCTTACATCATCTCTCCTCTCTATGGTATGTCGTCATGGCGATGTTATGTTAACAATGAAACAAACAATATCGCAAACAATATATACTGTACAGTGTACTGTACACAGGTACGGTATTACAGATATTTTCATAACACATGTTTTTGTCATGCTAGATGATATGGACCGAATCACGATAGAAACTGGCATGCAGGACATTGCCATTGACACATGTGTCAAATTTGTGCCTCGAACACATGAAGGCAGCTTCCTTGATATTCAGCCTAGATATGGGTAAGTAGGCATAATATGTGATATAAGTATATTATAATAAGTAAATATGGCTGTCTGCGCTATATAAGAAGCTTCCTTGAGATTCAGCCTAAATATGGCCCTTTGCATCTTATAAGAATGAGGTCAACCACATAGACCATCACATGGTATCTTCCATCTTATCAGAAGTCTTTAGCTATTGGTCTATGGACCACCCCATGTTATCTTCCATTTTATACAGTCTTTATATATTGGTCTATAGACCACCACGTGGTATCTTCCGCCTTATAGGAAGTCTTTATCTATTGGTCTATAGACCACCACGTGGTATCTTCCATCTCATCAGAAGCCTTTATCTATTGGTCTATGAGGTCAATTTGGTCTTCCTGTGTCTTCACCAGCTGCTGGTCCTTCCTGGGCCAGACAGGAGGCAGCCAGGTTCTGTCCCTGCAGTCCCCTGGGTGCATGTGGTCCGGGGTGGCGTCCCACGAATTCATGCATGCGCTGGGCTTCGTACACGAGCAGTCCCGATCGGACCGGGACCGCCACGTCACCATCGTCTGGAAGAACATCCAGCCAGGTCCACACAGCTCCCTGTGTTCACTTCACCTCGTCGTGTGTTGCTAACCAGTCCAATTCAGTTAAAAACTGCATAGATAGTTGGTATTTGTGATTGTGTGTGTGTGTGTGTGTGTGTGAGTGTGTCTGTATGTACGTGCCTATGTGTGTGTGTCTGTTTGTGTGTGTGTGTGTGTGTGTGTACCTGTGTGTATCCATGCGTGTGGGCCTGTATATATCCACGCGCGTGTGTGTGTGTATGTGTGTGCCTGTGTGTATTCGTGTATGTGTGTGTGTGGATGTGTGTGTGTGTGTGTGCCTGTGTGAATCTGTGTGTGTATTTATGTGTGTGTGTGTGTGTGTGTGTGTGTGTGTGTGTGTGTGTGTGTGTGTGTGTGTGTGTGTGTGTGTGTGTGTACGTGTGGAACTTCACAGACCGCATCCTTAACTTCCAGAAGCAAGCCACCAACAACCTGAACACTGCATACGACTACAGCTCAGTCATGCATTATGGAAGGTGAGGTCAGAAGGACTTCTCCATATAGGTCGCCCCTTATAGAGCTTCACTGTAATGAATATTGTATGTGATCTGGCAGGTATGCTTTCTCCGGAGACGGCGGTCCCACTATCATCCCTAAGCCGGATCCTTATATTCCCATTGGCCAGAGGGAAGGACCCAGTATACTGGATCTGCACAAGATCAACACCCTGTACAACTGCTAACGAGTCATTATAGTGTGCACTTTAATCGTGACTCTGAATGTCATAACTGCAAGGTAGTGTGTTCTCCAATAATCTACTGCTCGGGTCAAATCAAATGGTAATCACATTTAGAACCAAAATGAAAAATAAGAGAATAACTTCTGCTTAAAGGGGACATGTTATGCCACCAGGTGTGAGTGTGACAAGTGGAAATGTCCACCTAGATGTATGCTGATCAGTTTACCTGTTGGTACAGTCCACTGGGTTGGCTGGTAGACTGATCTAGTAATCATACATCTCGGTGGACATTCCCACTTGTGATGTCACTAGACGGTAGTCACATGGGAATTGTGAAGCGGCTTGCAATGGCTAATCACACTCACACCTGGTGGCATAATATGTCCCCCCTTTGTCCCCCAATAATCATTATGACGCATGTAGTGAAGGCTCCTCGCTGAGAAATAAAGTGCATCTTTCTCTTATGAGTTGTCTTGAACTTTCCTCTGCTTTTAGGACCTTGTCCGTGTGTGTGTGTGTGTACTGTGTTATGTTCATCTAGGTTAGAACATGGTTGAACGTGTAATACTAACATTGTAACTCCGACCTGAAATCCGACCTGATTAAAAAATAAGAGAAATCAGCCCAAAAGCTGTTCCACGCAACAGAGAGTCAGGGAAGCTCTCATTTATTAACTACAACCACAACCTGCTCATTAACTGGCAATTTACAGCAATTTATGTATGTAAAATCCTACATGTAGTCCCTGAACAGACCTTTAAATCACAAATAACAGTTTTGGGCAGAGCAGATGGTACTGGTTGTCCATTTAATGTAACGTGCTGGGTGGACTTGTGACATACTATATAGCAGCCTTATTGGACCCAGAAGCACTGTAAGTATGAGGGGTGGAAGTAACAAAAATTAATAAATGAATGTGTAATCGATTAAAATGCAATCAAATTAAATAGTCACTTGATGATTCAGCAAATGATTTAATTAATTCAGAACCAAACTGATTAAAATGCAATCAAATAAAATAATCACTTGATGAATTAGCAAATGATTTAATTAATTCAGAGCCAAACTGAATAAAACATCATCAATAAAATGAAATAACAATCAAATACATCATCTAATCACCTTGACATTCAATTCAGTGCCTGCAATTCCATTCGCCACCACTTTCAAATCGAGGACACTTTCATCATTAGAGCGGTGTGTGCTGCATGTGTCAATCACATGACCCCGCCCACAGATTTACATCCAGGCTATCCTAATCGACTGGACAATACTAATCCGTTACATAGACATCGCTTTGAAGTCAAACACACAGCATATAATACTCCTATAATGTCAAAATGTTTTACTCACCGTTTGCCGTACTGGTTTGACTGCACCATCGCATATCTGGACCGATCCAAAAGGCATAGTCCCAGTCGATTAGGACTAGCCTGGAATGTAATCTGTGGGCGGGGTCATGTGATTGACACATGCAGCACACACCGCTCTAATGATGAAAGTGTCCTCGATTTGAAAGTGGTGGCGAATGGAATTGCAGGCACTGAATTGAATGTCAAGGTGATGAGATAAAACCAGTCTTTATTTCAATTATGTATTTGATTGTTATTTCATTTTAGTGATTATTTTTTATTCAGTTTGGTTCTGAATTAATTAAATAATTGATTGTTATTTCATTATAGTGATTATTTTATTTGATTGCATTTTAATCAGTTTGGTTCTGAATTAATTAAATAATTTGCTGAATCATCAAGTGACGATTTAATTTGATTGCATTTTAATCAATTACACATTCATTTATTAATTTTTGTTACTTCCACCCCTCATATGTAAGGTCGTGTGTTTCACAGACCAAACCGAAACTTTAAAAGAAAGCTTTAAAAGAAAGCTTTCTTTCAATCCTCGGAAATCAAGTGATGTGGCCTCTTTGTGCCCTCCATAGTGTCCTGTAAGGAGCTCCATCCTGCTAGAGTGGTTCTCCCGTTCCCACAGATTGGTTTCCTACCAACTCATCCAATACATAATTTCCCAGAACATTTTTAAATAAAAATTTGGACAACCATTTGACACGTGTTTTAGGAGACAAAAAAACCCCACCAAATGTTATTCAGAACTGATTTCATAGGCAGTATAGCTGTATTTTGCAGTTGCAGGAGCGAGTGATTGACTGTGTGTGAAAGCCATTATTAGAGCACCGAGGGGAACGTCAAAACACGCTACGACAAATCACACGCGAACTGGACGTAGGCAGGCGGAGCCGAGCGAGACTTCCGGTGCGGCACCGAGTCGCCACAACTGACAGTGGACTACCAAGACGTTAGAGATACATTCTTACCACAGATCTCAAAGACCCAAAAGAATTTTGAAAACTTCACAAACAACCAAAAGCTTCCATATCTGCTGGGCGAGGTACAGGAATGTGCAAACACAGCAGCAAGACTCGTGAGCTGGTCAAGGACATCGAACGGAATACAACCCCCACAGACTGTCAATATTTTTTGTAACCCAGTCTTTTAAGTTGATTCATTTACCTGTATATATTTTGTTCTTTATAAGAATATTTTAGATACTCATATTTATACATTTACAGTGGATGGATTGGATTTGAATATGTGTACTTTCTGTGATTCAGACATTGAAACATCTCTTCTCTTGTGCATTGGGATGCATTCCAGTATTGGTTAACTAATAATGACCAACATATTCCAGTTCTAACATATGAAAACATAAAGTTTGGTCTTCAAATGGAAAACAAAAAAACTGAATTTAGAAATAATAATTAGATTATTTTGGCGAAATATTTTATTTGTAAATTTTGTTTTCTTAAGACTTCCCCCATACTTAGAGGTTGTTGTTGTTTTTTTTTACGAGACAGCGTTATATAAAAGATCATTGAAGTATTGTAAAATACTAGGAGCCCAGCATCTGTTTGAATATCTATGTATCTAATTTCCTGACTAACCACTTGTGTTCTCCCTTTTTTTTCATTTTATTGATTTATTCTTGTTTTTTCTTTTTTGAGGCTGTCTAATTTGTATGTGTTTGTTTGATTAATGAATTCGCTCGGTTCTATTCATGTGCATATTTAGAAAATTAACACGATGTGCCTTTTGTCATGTAATATCATTGCTCAATAAAAACCTACAAAAAAAAAACCAACCGGCAGTGAATAATGACGGCGGGGCGGGGCGTGTCGAGACTTCCGGGGCGGGCCCAACTCGCCACAAGCGACAGCGCGTTTTTAGAGATCACGCAGGCCGCGGGTTGCGTTTCCTCAAAAGCCTGGTGCTCATTTACTCACTTATTTGTATTTATCGACAGATAAACATGAGCGATAACGAGAAAGACTATGGCGCACGGGTACGTATCGACTTTTCCCACCCCCTCCAAATAATCATTCACACGTATAATGCTGCATATCATGAATAAGAGACATGTTGTATGCTTCCAATGCGTGTCGTAGGCCTGCTAATGCGCGGTAGCTGGCTAAACCATGCGACGTGAAATAAATAAATAAATAAATAAATAAACAAATTGCCAAAACCGCCGCTGTTTCTGTTAAATGTTGTCTGTTTTTGCTAAAGATGTGTTCATCGTTGTACGACATGAATACAATAAACACTAATCTGGACGTGTTTTCGTGCTCTGCGGGGGACTCGTCTCTCCTCCCGTCCCGGAGCACGCCTTTGTGTGCTCGCACATTGCAACCCCAACACGCATGCTTTCAGCCCGTAATATGTATTGCATGTATTTGGTACTTTTATATGATTTATCCGCTGTAGTAAGGCGTTTATATGTATATTTAGCCCGCCGCCCCCCCCCCCCTTCCCATATGGTGACTTGTTTATATTTATCTCCACAAACGTAAGCAAAGTGCACCACGAATGGTATCGTTTTGCATCCCCAGGCGGCCATGCTGGTTTATTTTATTATTTTTTAATAATGGCGGCGACAGATCATGTTAAAGCGTTACATAACATACAACACTGCCCCTTCAATAGAAGTCAATGTATGAATGTACAGACGGAAGCCCTGCAGTGAACTGTGCAAACCTTTAAGCTGATTTAGCCCATTTTAATGTACTCAACATTTCTGCATTTTGTACAAAACAAACATTTCATTGCATGTTTATGAGAAGTTCATGTTGAGTTGAATGAGGCTGCAAGTGTAACTGTAGTCATATCTTCTTCATCCTTTCTTTTTCATTAAGGTTAATGTTGGAAGAAGAGAAGAAGTCACATGTCTGAAGTTTATGTTGAAATGATATGAAGCTCAGATGTGTGCTGCTGAATTTGTCAATGCATGCTAAAATCATGAGGCGGGAAGACGTATGGGCAGTGTGTGAGAAGGGGGAAGTAAGAAGAAGTGGGAGATTTGAAGAAAGAAGAATTATATGAAGTAATGAAGTTAATGAAGTAATCGGGGAAGCGCTAAGTAACTTCTAGTCTGTTTGTCAACTGAGTGCATGTTCATACAAAACACTTGAACACAATTAGCAAGTACTAATCAATTTACTTCCATTATGTTAGACTAATTATACACCCATGTGCACATACTTAGCCATAACAAGCATTCCCTAAACTCCACACATCTAAATCCTCCTCATACACTTACTTGCTCACTCACTGGATAGCTTAACTCGTAACAAAAAACTTGCAACAGGCAAATTGGGTCACGGTGTGGCACGGCGGGCACACGGTAACTGGAGGCGTGTGTTTGGCGTGCGTGTGGTTTATTCAGGAGTCGCGCTCCGCATCCCGGAGTGTAAGTCCACGCGGCTCGGGGAAGTCCGCCAGCCGCACGCCCACCCGCTCCCCGGCCCGCTCCAAGGAGGGCTCCCGGAAGTCCCGCTCCAAGTCCCGCTCCAGGTCCAAGTCCAAGTCTGGGTGAGTGTTTTCTGGCTGACCGACTGACTAACCGATGTTTTCTGACTCTGTGGCGCGGCGTTCAGGTTGGACGGCCGTGATGGCGGCGAGTGACGACGAGTGATGTCATTGCCTTCTGTATTTAGTCTGCGCGCAATATGTGGCGGTGGTTGAAATTATTGGTTTGTGGGATTATCTCCCAAATACATTCAAAAAGGTGCTTTTCTTGACCGTAGTTGGTGTGGTTTTTCAAATACTGTGGTAATGTGCAGTTATTGGTTAATTTGATTATAAAAAAAGCAATGACTACAAAAATAGACCTTGGCTAATGCAGTTTTAATACACTTGGTATAGCCACTAGTATAGCCAACGTAACGGAGCCTCGCCCCGAGACAGCTGTGGTCGACGGCCCTTAAAGACAACACAGAATAGCATTCCCGTTTAGTTCCTTGCTATTTCGATTGGATCGTGCAAAAAGTTCCTGGACAGCTGCTGGGTCAGTTGCAGTTCTATTTTAAAAGGGTTTTTTTATCAGCGGTCACCAAAGAAAATTGAGCTGTAGAATTTGACACAGCAGTGACCTGTGTGTCTTAGTCGTGTCGATGGTAATGGTCTGTTGTGGTCTCATACGATGAGATAAAACTTTTATTAATCCCGAAGGAAATTCTTGTGAGGCTGTTCAAAAATAACATAAGAATAAAAACAATAGAATAAGTGTAGTCTATAAGCCTAATAGAATAATAATAAATCTAAGAAAAGTGCCTTACAGTATTGCCTCACATTCACCCATTCATACAACGACGACGATGCCAACCATGCAAGATAACAACCAACACGTCAGGAGCAGTTAGGGTTAGGTTTCTTGCTCAGGGATACCTCGACACTTAGCTAGAGGGGGAGCCCCGGGGATCGAACCAGCGACCTTCCGCTCGCCAAACAACTGCTCTTACCGCCTGAGCTAAAAGTACTATTGCACATGATATTGAGAGTATTGCACATGATGTTTCTCATGTTGTCTTCCTCATTGTCCCCTCCCCGCAGGTCTGCGTCCCACCGTGGCTCTCGGCGCCGTTACAGCCGTTCCCGTTCCCGCTCGCGCTCCAACCGCCGGCGTTCCCGCTCCCGCTCCTACAGCGGCGAGAGGCGGCGCCGCAGCCACAGCCGCTCCCCCATGTCCAACCGCCGCCGGCACATCGGCAACCGGGTACTTTGAGTTTGAGCACTTCCTATAGCTGCAACTTCAGTGCCGCGTGGCTAAAGCCCTTGGCACGCACATGGGTCGAAATTCAAAATCACTTCCTGTTACTATTGTGATGATATCCAGAGCTACCGGCTGCACCGAATTAAATTATCTCCCGGTGGAAGAGCCTCCCCTGGTGGCTGTTGAATCGTAAACGGATGCTTCTTGTTAATTCACTGTAACTTGCAAATGTGTGTACTCTTCATACAATTCTCCCGATGCTAGTTTTAATGCATGTTTTTTTTGGGGGGGTCGTTTCCACACATTTCCGGGGAAAAAAACTACCTGAAGAGTTGCTGTACTTTAACTTAAAAAGGGGTCAATGTTGGTGGGGAAAAGTGTCAACAACTGATTACTTACTAGGTACTATGCTAATTGTTTAGAGTTGTTTAGAATTTGTTTAGAACAACACAGCAGGAGCATTCCATTGTAGTACAATCTTGAATCTTGGAACTCGCTGGTTGCGTTGCAGGCGAACCCTGACCCCAACTGCTGCCTGGGCATCTTCGGCCTGAGTCTGTACACGACGGAGCGGGACCTCCGAGACGTTTTCTCCAAGTACGGCCCGCTGGCGGATGTGTGCATCGTCTACGACCAGCAGTCACGGCGCTCCCGCGGCTTCTGCTTCGTCTACTTTGAGAACAGAGAAGATGCGAAAGAGGTGGGCTTTCTTTAAGTGTTTGGACTGAATGATTGCAGTGCCAATGATGATTCCTCAAACCTTTGTTGTTTGTACGTCTTGGCATTATTAATAGTACTTAGCCTTGTTTAGCATATTGTATGTTCTTAGATGTTGGTAATATGCTCAGAATTGCACATCTGCTCTTATCCCAGCTATTATGCAGGCAACCTAGCATGTAACTTGTTCTATTAGCCCTGCAACTATGAATGCTCTAAAACAGCTCTATTCTTATCTTTATATACCACAGCGATGTATTTCTCTCTTGGAACAAGTGTACTCTTTGTAAGTCGCTTTGGATAAAAGCGTCTGCCAAGTGCCCTAAACATAAATGTTCTTGTTTTCGCCATTAGGCCAAGGAACGTGCCAACGGCATGGAGTTGGACGGGCGCCGCATCAGAGTGGACTTCTCCATTACAAAACGACCTCACACCCCCACACCGGGCATCTACATGGGCCGGCCCACATAGTAAGTAACCCGTGTTGACGACTCCTTTTGTCTCGTATCAAAGGAACCCTCGCGCCATTTTGCTCAATGCCGTGTCTTTTTTGCCTCGCGTAGTGGTGGCGGTGGCAGCAGTAGTGGCGGGAGCGGCGGCGGAGGAGGAGGAGGGGGCAGCAGCAGCGGCGGGGGCGGTCCCAGCGGCCCACGGCGTTACTCACGTGACTACGACCGTGGCTACGACCGGGGCGAACGCGGCTACGAACGGGGAGGCTACGACCGCTACGACGACCGGGAGTACTACAACAATCGCTCGTACAGGTGAGTGTCAAGACAGTTAGTTAGGCTCTGGTGGGGCCCCAGGTTCTCTTACAAGTCTGGTGTTGTGCTGGTGGTGTAAACTGATCTTGTTGTTGTTGTTCCCTCAGGAGGCGATCGCCGTCACCGTACTATAGAGGAACATACAGATCTCGCTCTCGGTCCCGGTCCTACTCCCCTCGTACGTATTTTCAAATGCTGCATTCATTCATTACGTATCAGTTTCTAGTTTTATTCCAGTTGCGGAATTTAGTAATTTTGTCTAATGCTAAGCTAATGTTTTGGCTAAATTGACGACAGGTAACAAGGTCCAACATGGCGTCCACATGCTCTTATTGCGTTCTGTTTTGTTTCCCAGGTCGTTATTGAGCGGCAGCTTCCTAACAACAAAGTGTCAACGCCCAACCTTCTTCGAAACCCACGGACGAGTTCACAGTGTCAATCTGGTCAATCTGGTCAATTTTGGAATAAATGTGTCCTGGTGTGGGTTGTCATGAGACTATTATTTTATGTACATGAGTTGTTTTAATGGTATGGGTGTGAGATGAATTCAGAGGCTCTTCTTGTGTTTTGAATGTGCATTGTATAGCCCCACCTGACTTTTATGTTTGTTTTTTTTTGGTAGTCACAAGTGAGTGGATTTATATTCTTAAGTCTTTTAATGTGATTAAAGGAAAACACTTCTATTTTTTTTGTCTTGCCGTCTCATTTTATCACAGCATCTTGATGATATGAAATTGCGTCATGTCTGACTAATAAATGGCATCTGAACATGTGTGTGCCATTGCTTCTCTGGGGCATTAATTTAATAAGTTCATGTCGCCTCAAACAAATTGCTCTATCCACTTATGCAGTCAACACGGGGGAAAAGTATATATAACCCTAATGTAAATGCTAATTGATACAAATGAGTCATATATATATATGGGATCATTGAATATTCTCTGTACGCACAGTAGGCCTACGGCTCATTTTGAACAGACTGCCATTTTAGACTGGGATCTCCACCGTAGGCGTACGATTATCAAACGGATATATAGTTTAAGTCTTGTTTTATCAAAGTTATAAAAAGCAAATCCAAATGATTTAAGATGTGGTCAAATTTAATTTGGAAGTATTTGCAGTTTAAATATGACCCTACTTTTATGGACTTTTAGGCTACATATTTATGAAATTGATGAGGAAAATGCAAATGCGCTGTCCGTAAGGTCCTCTGATTATATTACTCCAGACGTAGAAGTTACATTTTAGACTAAATTAAAAGTAAGAATATCTGTAACAGTGGTGTAGCCCCTGTGCACGTCACATGCTGCACATACTGTACGTAACGCAAGGCTCCTCCCCGAACACGGTGCCGGCATGGCTACTTCTTTATCTAAATATACATATATCCACACACCCATGTGCGCAATCCTTCTCACTCAGGGTTGATTTTTTTAATTAAATCCATAAAACGTGTAAGTGCATGACCAGTGAACGGCATGGCAGTATAGCCGACAGCTAGGTTGGGGAGTGCAGGTAGGCTGACCTTTAAATATCTACCCGTGTGTGTCTGAATCCAATCACCTTGGGCCGACGGATCCCACGAAGGTGGTCGCACGATGGTAGTTTTAACCAACAGGAGAACGCGTAGCCTACTATCGTACGGGACTGACCCTCACGCCCCGCCGTGGGCACCTCATCGATACCCTCCCCGCATGGTGACCTATGACCAAAACTCGGACATGTCTACTAGGGTATCTGTCAGGACCGATAGGACCATACAGTGACAACGACAGCACAGGACTTAATATTAACATATTATTTTTTTATTCCACATATAGAGCCGAGACACTGGGCCATCCACGTACTGTATGATTTGATTTGGACCTATATGCCTCCTATGTCACCATGAGCCCTTATAGCCTGCTGAGTTTCTCCAATGGTCACCCAGTACAAAATTAACTTTATATATTTTATAGGCCTACCACAAGCACCCTGGCCCATTCGCACCAGCAGACAAATGTTCTGATATTTTAAGGGAGATTTTTATTTTAGAGGCGGTGCTTGGCTCCAGAGAAGCGTCGTAACGACACACATTTTTTTTTTTCAATCTCTGTTAAAAGAGTTTGACCAGGGGCAGAGTTGGTGCTGGGGGTCGCCTAGCCTACATCTGGGGGGTGATTGCTGGCTTTCAGCATATATATATTTCCCATTTTATTTTTATTTTGTTTTTTTTTTGTTGTTGTTGTTGTTGTGATATTTTTCTACTACTTCCCTTTATTGTCGCCTCTCCATACATTGACACCCTACCGAGATTCCCCCCTTAGATCATGTACAAACTATATGTTGGGAATTTAAGTCCTTCGGTCACTGTGGAGGACTTAAAGCAGCTCTTCTGCGAGAGGAAGCTTCCAGTCGCCGAGCAGGTCCTGCTGAAGTCCGGGGGGTGTGTTAGTAGCCATGCTTTCCACTCCCATCACCAACCTTGTTGTAATGAGGGGTATTTTTCTTGTAGTAGTAAAGCATGCACGATGAAAGACTGGATGTGTGTGTGCTCTATGGCGGCTATACGGACGGCCGGTCTGCTGCGTCGGTGTAGGGTCTGCGCTGTGTTGTGTGGGTCAATGGTGCTGGTGGTCGGTGGTGCTGGTGCTGGTGGTGGTGGTGGTGTCGGTGCTTTTTCTGTGCGCCAGGCTGAACGTGTGCAGTGGAAGAGCGCGTCTCGCTGCTCCGTCCCTGCAGCGTCTCAGTGGCCTGGCGCATCCCCCCACCCAGCCCCGGCTACCTGTTTATGCCCTTCTCACNNGGGGGGGGGGTGTGTTAGTAGCCATGCTTTCCACTCCCATCACCAACCTTGTTGTAATGAGGGGTATTTTTCTTGTAGTAGTAAAGCATGCACGATGAAAGACTGGATGTGTGTGTGCTCTATGGCGGCTATACGGACGGCCGGTCTGCTGCGTCGGTGTAGGGTCTGCGCTGTGTTGTGTGGGTCAAGCTGGTGGTCGGTGGTGCTGGTGGGTGCTGGTGGTGGTGGTGGTGGTTGCATACTTAGCAAAGAGGTGAGTATGAATGTGTATGAATATCGAGAGGTATATTGTTGTCCCTCGGGTGCTCTATTCTATGGTCTAACGTACAACGTGACATATAGTGAGGAAGAATGAATGAACAGCGATTCTGCTTTTTCTGTGCGCCAGGCTGAACGTGTGCAGTGGAAGAGCGCGTCTCGCTGCTCCGTCCCTGCAGCGTCTCAGTGGCCTGGCGCATCCCCCCACCCAGCCCCGGCTACCTGTTTATGATCCCTTTCCTCCGGACCCCCATCACCCACCTCCAAGACTCCTCGTAAAAACATAGCCAGACACCAGAGGAACACGGCCTTGACAAGTTTACTCCGCTCACTTTGGTCCGTTCTTTTCAATAAAATCAAGATAAAAAATAAGTGAAAAATAATTATGCCTACCAGACCCAGAGCATCAGACCATCCCATACATTCCGGTGGGCGATCGCAAAGTAGAAGCTCGCAGAAGAATCGGAATCGCGGCAATATTTCGCGTTTTTGCGCGTTACTTGCGTTCGCAGGAGTCTTGCCTTTGCTTAGTGTTTGGGGCAGTACGGTGCCAGGGCTATCCTATGAGATATAATACACGTAAATGTCTGACTGACGCTGAGCGTTAACCTAAACTCTCTGGCACTGGTGTGTGATCGCAAACCCAAACGAAACACTGCCATGGGAGCCCAGAAAGACATAGACTGAGCAAAAGCAAATTATTATGAGTATTTTTATATGCGTTCCCCCCAAAGTATTGTTGTTGTTGTTGCGCGTCCAGTCCAGATTCGCGGTGGATTCCTGTAACATGCAGCAGCAGCAGCATCATCCATGCAGTCAAGTCTCTACTCACCAGAAAGAGTCTCAATAGCCTTTATGGCCCAGTTCTGGTCGGAGAAGTCCACAAAAGCATAGCCGGACTTCAGCAGGACCTGCTCGGCGACTGGAAGCTTCACACACACACACACACACACACACACACACACACACACACACACACACACACACACACACACACACACACACAGCTACACACACACACACACACACACACACACACACACACAATATAATAACACACACAACATTTTCACACACACACACACACACACACACACACCCCTGTGTCAGCGTCCATCCACCCTAATAACTAGAGAATGTGTGTGTACATGTTAATAATGGGGATAATACTGTTGTTCGGTGAGTGATTGTGGTATAAGTGTCACCAATCATGTCTAAAGTCTATCAGCGTATTGTTACTTTAATGCCATATATATATATGTATATATATATGTCATGATGTGGTTGGTGACCATGTCCACGTCGTCCCTACAGGTAAAGTTGAATTACACGGGAAGGTGATAGAGGTGGACTACTCTGTGCCCAAAAAACTCAGGTAGGCTCAACTCTCTCCTATGTCATCGCTGTACAGTTTTATTGTTGTCGTCAGAGCTGTGACGTGGACTGTATAGGTGGAGGGGTCGGGGGTCATCGGCAGGTTATTTATTCACCCATACAGTTGTGTTTGCTCATTGTTGTTCTATTGATTGGGTTCACAAATGGTGATTCAATTCAGATGGAAGCCTATTGCCTTGTGTTGGTTTAACTTCTGTAGACCATGTTCATGGCCTTCAAAGTTTGTGATCTGGTAGGGAAATATGGCTGGATTTGTATGGCTGCAAACAATATATGCTGAAATGAATGAATGAATGAATGACTCCAAAGTGTATGGCATGGCCACCCCTCTTTTATGATATCTTGCATAATTGTTACAAGTAATAAGTATTTAACTGAGCGACCCACTGCTTTTAGTGGAAGGTGATATCTTGGTATCTTCAACACTGCAGTGTACAACGAGTTGCATACCAATGAAATGAACATATCCTTTCCTGTGTGTGTGTGTGCGTGCATCTATGTGTGTGTGTCTATGTATGTGTGTGTGTGAGCGTGAACGCGCGTGTGTCGAGTAGCGTGTGTGTGTGTGTGCGTCCGTGAGGAGGAACCAGGGTAACGCGGCCCCCATATGCTGTTCATACGTGTCCCGTGTGCGCATGTGCTAAGAGAGAGAGAGAGAGAGAGAGAGAGAGACGCAGTGTCCAATCGATACACGGAATCGATCCACCTGGGGCTTTTATATCGGAAATAAAGGACAATGTTGAGTGTGGGGCGACGGATAACATCATATCATGTTATTTGTCGGTAAAAACTTGTCAACGAATACATGTACATGTATATATTATTAAACACGGATTGCATGCACACATTAGACAGAACTATGGAGCTGGGGGTTTGAATGGCCCGTTAATGAGCTAAATATTTATTTTCCACAAAGAGCCTTCTGACGTAGCACCCTGACCATGATCACATTTATGCGACGTTTGATTTGTTTGGTTGGAGTCCGTGTTTGTTTTTAGGATGCATGTAGTTATTGCTGACGCAAACGGTGCCATTTATAGGGGAAAAAAAGGGACAACGTTGAGTGTGAGGCGAAGGACATCGCTTCTTTCTATCCGTGGACAGATTTTCGGCAGTGTGCATTGCGTGAAAAGTCCCGATATTCTTGTGGCGAACACGTGACGTTTTATGCGCATACGTAAGCTGCAATATGAGAATTGCGCAAAAGCGGTGGGGCCCCCGCGCACCCCGGCAGCCATGACGCGCACACAGGCCCCGACGAGACCCATGATGGCGGCCATGATGCTGGCCCACACCACACTAGCGGCCTCCTCCTCCTCCCCCTCCTCCCACTGCAACCCACAGCCGTGATAGTATAGCTGCAGCTACAGCCAGGAGCCATAGTAGCCGCGCAACCAGGGGGGGAGCCCCGTGTCTCACGTGCTCATGCGTATGCGTTTAAATCCCGCAACCACGCGTCCCCGTGCGTGCGTATTACGTAGATAGATATGGCGCGTATGTAACGGCGGATTATAGGTGTGTGTGGGTGTGGGTGTGTGTGTGTGTGTGTGTATGTGTGTGTGGGTGTGGGTGTGTGTGTGTGTGTGTGGGGGGGATGTAGGCTCTGTAGGCTGTAGGTCTACGGGTCCACGCCTACATTTTCTTCCCAGAGCACAGGCGCATGCGCGTTTTTACGCACATTCAGCCTTTTCCCCCCATTATTATTATTCACATTATTATTATTATTATTATTATTTAGGATTGGCCCCCAACATGTATTTTACGTATGTGTTTAATTGTGTGTGGTGTTAACGAGCGGCGTCTCGTTTAATTGTTTTTTATTGTGAGATTGGATTTTTTTATGTACGTTTTGGAATTAAATTGACCGCCACGCCAGTATTATGTGAAACCTTATTTATTGTATTTGTCGTAATTTAGTCCCAATCGTTCATTTAAACAATTTCCCATTATTATTAGATATTTGGTTGTGTTTTTAAAACAATCGTTAATAATTAATTATTAACAGTTCTTATAACGTTAGTTGATAACAATTCGGGTCATTGTCTGAGGTTTTTTAAATGCAGGCCTGATGTTCTGTTTATTTGGGCAGCATTTTTAGTTAATGAGTTAATAATATACATTTTCAGTCCTTTTCAAAACCATGCAAGGATATTGATGTTAATGTTAATTATTGGAATTAGGATAATCATTTACAATCATTAGTTTCCACACCATCTTATTTTTTCGTGTGTTTGCAATGCCAGTGCCAGGATAATTTAATGATCTATATATATATATTTTTATCATGAACAATGTGATCAAATTAGACTTTTATATTGTGTCAGTCTGTGGTTGTTATCTGCAAAACAATTGAGCATTTTTGGAGCAATGTTAAGGTTTTGGATTAAAATATATTGATTAATGATTAAGGCAAATTGTTAGGCCGAATTAATTAATGCTAATTCATGTTAATGTTATTTTGGTGACAAGTAAGACTAACATAGTCCTATATTTTGAGTATGTTAATAGTTATTAAATCCCATTTCACATTATTTTGATTAGATATAAAGTATTTGTGTTTGATTATTTACGTAGGCTATGTAACAACAATTTATGAGCAAGAAATAACCTATTCAGTTTGAAAAGAAAATGTAGGCTACAATATAGAAATCAATATACTATATAATAGATTATGTTAAATGTCATTGTTTCTAGTTCTATGTTATACCAATCCTATTTGCTTTAAACTTTATCTTAAAGTTATTAAAACAATAAATAAGCTGTTCAGCGTGTGTAATTTTATTGTTGAAATTAGTGTTGCTGTTATTTGTATGTAAAAGATTGTTAATTAATACATGTAAATGTATATATTATTATACACAGATTGCATGCACACATTAGACAGAACTATGGAGCTGGGGTTTTGAATGAACCGTTAATGAGATAAATATGTATTTTCCACAAAGAGCCTTCTGAAGTAGCACCCTGACCATTATCACATTTATGCAACGTTTGTTTGGTTGGAGTCCGTGTTTGTTTTTAGGATGGCTGTAGTTATTGCTGTCGCAAACGGTGCCGTCATTTATAATGAGCGCATTATCCTGGAAATATAAATAAAATATTCTTGTCAATATAGCATTTACAACTTACTTGTATACCCCCATGCTATTGTGACTTTCGGAGGCCTTTAAAGTGATGTTTAACATCGTACGTTTTAAATGTTCACTTTACGATGTTGATATTTGATATCATGCACTTTTAGTATTGGATTATAGTAATTTTGAATGCATATTATTACACCATATTGTTTTAGATCATAATCGTGTAATATCTAGATAGCAGCACAGAACTGAGAGGTAAGAGGTGTAGATGTTGCTATATGAACAAATCCCAAGGTCTTTGCCTCACTGAGTCCTGTCAAGTTGAACACGACACAGTTCTGTGTGCGTGTGTGTGTGTGTGTGGGCATGTGTGTGTGTGTGTGTGTGTGTGTTCAAACCACACATCACATCAGCTGACCGTGAGCACTGCTGTGATAATCACATGGCCCTCAAGTGTGATCAAGTCAGCGACCGACGAGACATGATGATCTGTCTGGTGCTGTGAATGAATACGCAATGATGACGACATGTTATACAACACACCTGTAGAACTACTGGCATTTACTAACCCAATGTTGTGTGTCACGCGCATATGAGACATACACATACGTTTTTCATCCCATTACTTGAATTAAAAGAATAAAAGAATAAAAACATACATCCTCGCTCCCCAGTGTCTCTTAAACGGCGCTAAAACATCTGCACTGCACCACACGCTACGTAACATCTATATGCAGATGTGCGTGGGGTTTGTCAACGCGACACTCGTGAGTCATAACAGTGCGAAACGCGATAGCCATCGGTTGATCCACTCCCAAGCCATTAATACTCCCCAGTGGATGTATGCTGGGCATCCCCCCAGCCCAGCCCCGCGCCACCCGGGAGCTAGGCTGCTGTTCAGGTTGTGTCCGGTCGGCCAGAGACAGCGGAGGCCGGGTGGGGTGGGGTGGGGTGGGGAGGAGGAGGAGGATGGGTGATGGGTGCTGGGTGCTACACACGTAGTCCTGGCTGTGGCTGACTCACGGTTTCTGCCCGGACTCCCAGTGATGTGACTTTCCCGCCCCTTCCTGCTCCCCTCCACCTGCAGGGGGGAGGAGAGGAAGATGCTCTCACAGACCATGTGACATGCGAGAGAGAGAGGGAGAGAGAGAGAGAGAGAGAGAGAGAGAGGGGGAGAGAGAGAGAGAGAGAGAGAGAGAGCGAAAGAGAGAGAGAGAGAGACGAAAGACCTGACTCTAGGACGATGAGCGGAAAGATGACGAAGGTGATCCCTCCTCGTCCTTCCCCCCCCTCCTCCCCTCCTCCCCAACATCCATTGCATCCTCTAAAGGTGTTCATTTATGATTGTGGGATTTAAATTGTGACTCTCTCTCTCAGTCTTTTAAAACGGCATGTGCCTCTGTTTTAAGACTCATGTGACATGACAGCATTCACAAACGTAGACAGTATTCGCTATGAGAAATAAACTGACTTTACACTCAGTCTTGACAGTTAAAGTAGTGACGACAATCTATTACTCTTTCCAGGAATATTCTGCCCAAAATGTGACGTGGAACAGTTACTGTAATAAGCAGTGAAAAGTGATTCATTTTGTTCTTGTGGTAATGATATTTGCCACAGCAATGGGGGAATCTGCACCGAAGAGGCAAGGCGGGAATAGATGAAAGGGAATTGTAAATTCTGTAATTTTCTTCTTCATGAAGCCTGCGGGATGCTCGTTTTAAGATGTTTCCGGAAGGATCCGGGTCGTGCAGGCCTGCCTGGCTTTGTGTTTAAGACAAAACGGTGTAATGTACGTTAGGTTATGGCGGTCGTGTTACCCTGCACTCCCCCATGGGTGCATTGTTAATGCATTAGTGTATAGTAGCACCTGTTGGATCGAGGAATGAAGCAGCCTGTGACTCAGGAATGGCAGAGGTGGTTGGGATTGACAGGCTGTGATGGAGGAGGAGGTGAGGTGGGGGGGGGGGGGGGGGGGGGGATGTACATTGCTGTCTTTGCTCAGAATCTCGAGAAGGCATTCATGGCGCTTTAAAGGTGATCAAGACCAACAAATACCATCAGATGCATGCGTTGCGTGTTGCATGCATTGCGTCCTTTATTTACCCTCCTCCTAGGTGCAGTGGACTGCGTACGGCTTGTCACCGCTTGCTTGTGGGGGAGAAGCAAGTGGTTGCACTCGAAGGGAACTGACAGAATTGGAGCAACAATTGTCAATGTTGTCAGAGAATGCCAGGTAGCAGTTTTGGTTGAGGAGTGCCACTGGACCAGTAGGGAGAGAGAGAGGAGATCATGCCCACACTTCCACCTGTTACCCGGCGCTTAACTTGGTCGTTGATAACCGAGCAATCATCACGAGTGCTTGAAACTTGCTTGCTATTCACATTTTACTGTACCGTCACCGGCAATATATTGTTGTTGTTTCACTCTTTTGACAAATGCACTTATTGCAAGTTGCTTTGGACAAAAGCGTCTGCCAAACGCCCTACATTTAAATTCTAATGACAAAACTAGAGGTGTATAGGGCGCCCTATTATCCAGCATAAACATTATTTGAAAACTGTAAATTTCTCGCTGATTTGTCAGAAAATCCCCCCTGTGGAAGTCATCAATAAATCGTAAAGAATCACTGTCTGTCAAGTTTATGGAAGGCCTGTTGTCCTTCCATAAACGTTGTCGCTAGAAGATCCTCGATTTATTATTTCTGGCTGGCGCGTCACATTGGTAGTTAGGCTTTGAAGAATTGTTGGTATTTTAAATCGGCTTCGTGAGGATATGGAGTGAATGTAAATGTAATGTTATGAGATGCACAGTTGGTATCCGCGTTTTTAGCATAACAGCTGTTCTGTTAAATGCTCTCTCTCTCTCTCTCTCTCTCTCTCTCTCTCTCTCTCTCCTCTCTCTCTCTCTCGCTCTCCTTCCTTCTATCAATCTATTTCAATCACCATTCATTCCTCCCTCACTTTCTGTCACCTGTCTCTCACACGTATATATCTCCCTCTTTGTGTTCCTCGCCTCGCCCATCTGCAGTGTGTGTGTGTGCGTGCGTGCGTGCAGGCACGTGTGCGTGTGTATGTGTGTGTGTCCATGCGTTGTGCATGTGTGTGTGTGTGTATGCAGCACTGGAGGGGAATCAGGAGGCACAAGGCTTCTTTCTGGCAGCAGCTCCTCTCCTAGCAGAGGGCATCGCCAGCCAGACACATGCCGGATGTACAGTTTAGTGTCCCCCCCCCCGCTCCCCCCCTGCCCCGCTGCCCAGGGTGTGTCCTGCCCAGGGTGTGTCCCCTCAACCCCTGCCACCACCACCACCACCACCCCCACCCCACTCCAGGAAGGGGCTCTGCAGCTGGGACCCGCCAGCAGGTGGACATTCAGTTCACTCACCCCCTATCACCCCCTATATCAGTCCCCCGACCCCTCCCCATATCATCGCCCTCCCCCCACCCCCAGCGGATGTTGGCTGGTTGGTTGGGTGGGTGCTCCTGATGGGTGCTGAACAAGTGATGTGGTGTGCTGGGGGGCTTATAGGGGGTGGGGGGTGGCGGTGGCGACGGCAGCAGCAGCAGCAGCCACGTCGACGGGGCATTCTACACCCATAGCAGCAGCAGGTCAAGTGGCCGAGCTGGACGGAGGTGTCGATATGGGATCCACCGGGACGGAGGAGGAGCCCTCAGTACGGGGGTCCGGGGAAGGCCAGTTGTCTCTCCCATTCTGTGATGGTGTTGGCCCGGGGCCTGTCGGGAGGGTAGGGTTGGGCCCTTCCCTCCTGACAGGTGACAGGTGGGCTGTCCACTCATCTCATGTCATGTTTATATGATGTGTGTATAATGTTACGCTGATCGTTACAGCAGCACCGCTAATATGTAGCCGTGCCGTTTGTAGTCCACAAGATTCTCCTGCTATTCTCAGTATGTGTGTGTGCGCATGTGTGTGTGTGAGGGAGTGTGTGAGAGCGTGTCAAGGGTGTGGGTGAGTGTGTGCGTGTGTGTGAGTGAGTGTGTGTGTGTGTGTGTGTGTGTGTGTGTGTGTGTGTGTGTGTGTGTGTGTGTGTGTGTGTGTGTGTGTGTGTGTGTGTGTGTGTGTATGGGTGAGTATGTGTGAGGCTGTGTGTGTCCGTGTGTGCATGTGTGTACCTCCTACCTCCTACCTCCAAAAATGTGTCCGACCCTACGCCCCAACCCGAGCAACTTCTGCCAAACGACTGGTACCGCCTTCACTAAAAACAGCCAAACATCGCTCTTCCAAGTCCCAACTCTTCACGGTTCTGGCTCCGCAGTGTTGGAATGAGCTCCCGGCTCATGTCAGGACAGCCGAGTCGCTCGCCAGCTTCCGCAAGAGACTCAAGACCCACCTGTTCAGAGTTCACCTGGACTCTACATAACCCCCCTCCTTAACAAGAGACTCAAGACCCACCTGTTCAGAGTTCACCTGGACTCTACATAACCCCCCTCCTTAACAAGAGACTCAAGACCCACCTGTTCAGAGTTCACCTGGACTCTACATAACCCCCCTCCTTAACAAGAGACTCAAGACCCACCTGTTCAGAGTTCACCTGGACTCTACATAACCCCCCTCCTTAACAAGAGACTCAAGACCCACCTGTTCAGAGTTCACCTGGACTCTACATAACCCCCCTAGCACTAACCTGCGTGTTTATACGTCTTAACATTTATTAATGGCACTTAGCATTGTTGTTCGTTCTCAGATGTTGTATCATGCTTAGAATTGCACGCCTGCCCAGCTACTTATGCAGGCAACTTGGCAATTATGAAACTCGTTCTATTCGTCTCGTCAATATGAATGCTCGAAAACAGCTCTATTCTTATCTTCAGGTACCACAGTGATATATTGCTGCCTCTCCTTCAACAAATGTACTCTTTGTAAGTCGCTTTGGATAAAAGTGTCTGCCAAATGCCCTAAATGTAAATGTAAACATAAATGTGTGTGTGTGTGTGTGTGTGTGTGTGTGTGTGAAGGGGCACATTCGTTGCGCCTGTATACTGTTTTCAACTCCAGCTGTTTCAGGTGGAAGATTAGAGATTCCTTAGTAGGTTGCTATGGGAACTGGAGCGGAGCGTTTTCTGCTTAGTTATTGGAGTTGAGGTTAAATCACTACGTTATTTCTCGCGAGCGTGTGTAAAGCGAAAGCCCTCGCAGGAGTTGGGCGCTAAGGGGGACGGGGGGTGAGCGGGGGGGCAGCCTAAGCCCTCGGCAACACAATGGCAAGTTTTACAGATCTCATACAACACCACCACCACGTCGTCGGGAGAAACACTTTTTTTTTTTGTATACGCTGTGTGCCACCCTGGATTTCATTTTACAACTTATCATTATAATGTCTTTTGATTGTGTTTTCACAGTCCGATGATTACAGTTTAAGGTTGCTGTAAACCACTGTGTTCAGCCCTGGGGGCGGGAGGGGCAGGAGGAGGAGGAAGAGACAGCCTGTAATTTCCCCTCCGTGGCGCAGCAGTGGCAGAGCTAGCAGGAAGCTAGCTCTGCTGGCCGGGCCGGACACCATGCTGTCTCTCCGGAGCGCCGCGGAGACGTCCAGACCACCTTGGTGGAGTAGTCCCAGTCCAGATCCAGATCCAGATCCAGATGGAGTCATTGATGAATTGAGGCCCAATTCAAGACCCCAACACCCAAGTGGGAGGGGGGGGTCAAGACAAAGAATGCAGAAACATTGATCGATTCGAGATCAAGACCATATTTGCGAGTTGTGGGGAGCAGGGTAATTATTTGTAATTATTTTTTGTCGAAGGCAACTTAATGTAACTTAGCGACATGCCATGCATTCAGTGCTGGCTGGGCACTTTTTTTGGTAGAAATTAAAATTAAAATGAACAGGAAGGTTGCTGGTTTGATCCCCGGGCTCCGCCTCCGAGTGTCGAGGTGTGGTTGCATGGTTGGCACCGCCGTCGGTGTATGAATGGGTGAATGTGAGGCAATACTGTAAAGAGCTTTGGATAAAAGCGCTGTATAAATGCAATCCATAAACCATCCCTGGAAGGAAGGAGGGATCCGTCTATGTCTCTGTCTGCATTTCCTTCTCAAGGTTTACTTCCTCAGTAATTCAGGGAGATATTCCCTTTTGCTCTTTGGAGGGCTCAAGAGTTTTGGAGGGCGTCATAAAATGTGGTCTGTGATCTGAAGCGCTCGTTGAGACTAACTGCAGTGTTTGCGGGGCGGAGCGGCGGTGGGGGTTGGCGGTGTGGGGGGCTGCTGGATTTCTCAACACATCCCCAATCTCACGCCGTTTCTTCTTCTTCAGTGATACACACAACAACAAGCAACAAGCAGCAGACAGTTTTCGTTCCTCTTTGACGTGGATCGTGGAGGAAATGTTGCTGAGTGGGCAACGCACGCATGGATGTCGCCCTGACCTCTATTGTTATTCAGAGAAGCCCACTCGGGACATAGAGATGGAGACTAGGTCCCCCCCCCCCCCCCCCCCCCCCCCCCCCCCCCCCCCCACTGTGCCTCGTACATATGTATGGAATGGAACGGCATGGAAAGCCCCGCCCCCTCGCCCCCCCCTCCATTCAAGAACAAGTCGGCCACATTGGGCTCCATGCTAGCGGATCCCTCCAACACGGCTCCACACAGAGGACACTTTGTCCATTGTACTTCCTCTGTTAGATTCTCCTTTGGACGGGAAAAGGAAGACCTTGAGTGGACTTCCCAATCAAAGAGGCTGGGTGTGTGCGTGTGTGTGTGTGTGTGTGTGTGTGCGTGGGGGTTTGTGCATTACGTATGTGTTGCTGGGCAGTTTTACATGTTTTTTAAATTTGTCTTTACATAAAAGATGCAGAGTGGCGGACAATGTTCTCAATTGTCTCCGTTGTATCCTGTGTCTTGTGTGTGTGTGTGTGTGTCTGTGTGTGTGTGTGTGTGTGCGTGTGTGTGTGTGTGTGTGTGTGTGTGTGTGTGTACGCGTGTGTGTGTGCGTACGCGCGCTTGCTAATAGAGGGCAGTGTTTCCACCCTATGCGGCTGGAGTAGTTGTGTATGGAGTCTTATTGCCCCAGCAGCAGCCATCTTGGTTCCATCTTGGTTCCATCTTGGTTCTAAATGCTCGTGAGTTAGAACCAAAATGGCCACTAGGTGAAGAAGGCCCCATTGGAGACGCTGTCATCTACTGGCGGGTGCCACTAAGGAGTCCTCCGTGCTCGGAGAAACACAGATGCAGATACTGGTTCCTAAGGATACACATATTTGTGTTATTTCACCCACTGGATCACTTATCTTTCCTTTCATTCCTGTTTTACGCAAAAGAAATCTCGTTTTTCTTCTGCTTACTGCGGCCTCTAAAAGTCTCCACTGTGCTCTGCCGTTTGCTGTAACTTTGTCATCATTCTTGTGCGCGCCGTACTAAAAACAGAATCGCTGGGGTAGATATCGGTTCTCCCGAGTGCTAATTAGCTGCTGAGAAACAGCGCTCTCCCCAGCCAACAGCGGACCAACAACGTGTTTTCTATAAAGATGTAAAATCACAGGCTCGTGGCACCAGTTCCCTCACACACACACACACACACACACACATTATGATCTCACATGAAAACCATCTTTTCATGCATGTTACCGACTGCTGTTAATCAATAGAATTTGTTTGAGAGGGAAAGAGAGAGAGAGAGATACCAGGAAACAGGAAGAGTAAGAGAAACAGAGAAACCGAGAGTGCCATGATGAGTATTAGCAACCAAGGCACCGAGTCAGATAGTCAGGTGTGTCAGAGAGAGAGAGAGGAGGGGGGGTAGAGTGGGGGGGGTTAAGTGTGTGAGGGTCATTTGAGAATCACATGCTTCATAACATATATTCACGTTTCTTTACCCCCCCCCGCCCCCTCACGGTTACCAGGAGGACGCTGTCATTCAGAGAAACGATTAATTTCATTTAATAGAACTTCCACTGGCTGGAAGTGACTGTGTGGCTGAAATGACTGGAACTCATTCAAATGAACATTAACATAAAAATTAACATGCTCTGCGTCTCTCTCTTGGTGAAACGTTGAGTGTTGAGTGTGATTTCTTCTGTAGTGTTGACTGTTCCTATGTGGGGCAGGGGGGGGGGGGGGGGGGGCTATGCTACGCTACTTTTAGCTTAGCTTAGCCGGCGTTAGGCAACACAGAGACAGTTTCAGCCCCGTCACGTCATGTCACCACCCGCCCGCCCGCCCGCATGGTCATGCCTTCACCGGGCGGCGGTGCAGTGCAGTACAGTCACGCTGACACACACACAACACACACACGCACACACACACACACACACACACACGCGGGCGGTGTGTCATGGCAGTGTAGTGTAAATACAGGACATACTTGGTGATATTGGTTTTATTTATTGGTGTGATACTTTTTTTTCTCCAGTTTGTTTTCAGTTCACGCACACACACACACACACACAATTATTTTTAATTCACCACTTCCTCTCTCTCTTTTTGCCTCTGTCTGTGTGTGTCTGGCCACCCCCCCCCTCCCCTCTCTCTCTCTCTCTCTCTCTCTCTCTCTTCCCAGAGATAGTCCCTCTCACAATGTTGCCTTGCCCCTGGAAGACATAATAACACAGCCAGGAGAGGGTCTCAAGTGTGCGTGTGTGTGTGTGTGTGTGTGTGTGTGTGTGTGTGTGTGTGTGTGTGTGTGTGTGTGTGTGTGTGTGTTTGAGGCAGTGAATCGTGTCCAACTGTATTTTATATTTGGGAATTTGGGAAAGAACTACTTTATCACAGAGTGTGTGACAGTGCAGAGCCAGGCAATGTGGTGCCTAATGCTTGTAAAGGTCCCCCAGACTAAAGAAGTGTGTGTGTGTGTGTGTGTGTGTGTGTGTGTGTGTGTGTGTGTGTGTTATGATTGTAGCGCTGTCACACAAGGAAAAGGCCGGAAGGTCGTTTCCTGGTTCCTTAAGCACATTCTAATTGGTCAGTGGCCTCATCAGTGAGTCTAGTTCCTGTGTGTGTGTTACACTTGACAGACACTGCAGGGACACAAACCACGAATGGGTCACATGACCAGCTTCAATGGCTGCTTTGACAGGCATCTAGATGACAATCCAAGACTCACGTACATGTGTTGGATCCGCCATCTAAATGTTAAATAGATTGCATTTATAAAGCGATTTTATACAAATCGCTTTACCTCACATTCACCCATTCATACACCGACGGTGGTGTCAACCATGCAAGGTAACAACCAACACGTCAGGAGCAGTTAGGGTTAGGTGGTGTCTTGCTCAGGGACACCTCAACACTTAGCTGATCAATTATCCTGCAGCGAGTATATCTATATCTAATTTCACCACAATACATTCTTTTATCTTCATTTTTCTATCAAATAAAAGCGCGTCCCTCTATTACCTAGTCAGCACCAGCAGTCCTTAACTCATAAGTAATTTTTTATACATTTTTCATTTATATTTCTGAAATTTTGAGAATGCTTTTGATTATTATTATTATGTTCAATGTTCACAAACGCACATTCCTTGTTTGCAAAAATTAAGGCAATAAAGCTGTTTCGGATTCAGATTCTGATTCTGATAACCAGTCGGCCTATATGGCAACGTAAACACACTTTAGCCTACTCTTCATATGGGAGAATGATGCACAACATTGGGCAAGCAAGCCTATAGCTGCAGCTATAGCCACGGAGCTCTCATGTTAGTGCTGTAATGTGTTAGTTAGTGCAGGTGTAGTAGTAGAAGCCGTGTGTGTGAGTGTGTGTGTGTGTGTGTGTCCTCCTGACAGCTGAACAGAAACACCGCTCACTGCATAACAACACTGCTCTGATTTCCATTAGGGCGTAAAAGTGTGTGTGTGCATGTGTGTGTTTGGGGGGGGTAAGTTCCCAGCAAGTTTTCCAGCCCGGCCTCTCCTCCTCCATCTCGAACACCCCTCGAGTCACACCCCCCTGCCACCTTAAATCCAGGTGGTCTTGGTCCTGGTGAGTGCAGAGTAAATGGTGAATAATGGATTGCATTTATATATATCGCTTTTATCCACACCACTTTAAAATGGTAAATGGTAAATGGATTGCATTTATATAGCGCTTCACAGTT
>PIJE02000213.1:145193-160193 GCA_002895965.2 Coryphaenoides rupestris | reverse complement strand
TTGGCAGCCCGCTCAAAACCAGCGGCAGACAGCTTGGTTACACTCTGCAAACATTAGCTAACCATCGTCTTGGGCCCCCGATCGCCCAGTTCCGTGCCCACCCTTGCCCCACCGCCCGCCCGCGCGCTTCGGACTCGGTGTGCAGCTGAGAGGGCGGGCTTCTTCAGGAAAGGGCACTGGGTTCACCTGGACCCCAAACAAACAAACAAGACATGATGTTATGATAGATGTTATGATTGTTTTATTATTATTATTATTATTACTTGCCACACAGAGGGCCTGCTGCTGCTTCATGTACGACCTCGGAGCTGGCTCGCCTGGGTCGCCTCGGTGATGAGGCAACGGCCCCCTGAAGCGTGAGAGGATATGGAGTAACAACAACACACCCGCAGGCTCGCCACTCTGCAGCCTCTGTTCACACAGACAACAGTATGTGTGTGTTGGCGGGTCGAGTCTGGTCGGGCCGGGTTCGGATTCGCATCCCAGACGCCTCCCGGTCCTCACCAGGAGACAGTCGGAGGCAGGGAGACAGGGAGGCAGCAGCGGGGAGGAATCCCCCCGATGGTGGCCAGGAGCCACAGGAACGCCGAAAATGAGTTTGGAGGCAGTGTCATTATTTTCCGCGCGATGCCTGTTCAGCGTTCCTTCTTCGGCGAGGGACATTTGTCAAAGTTTGGAGGAAACGTGACGTAACGTACTTACGCCGCCGCGCCGGTTTAGGTCCATGGTCAGCGGAGGAGACGGGGACACAGAAGTGTGGTCTGGGAGACGGGAGCACTTGCAGTTGTGGTCGGTAGTCTGTGGTGTTGTTTTAAATAAGGGCCTGCTGTTCAATGTGGTGCCTGATGCTTCTGACCTTCGTCCAGCCCTCGCTCTCCCTCTCTCTCTCTCTCTCCCTCTCTCTCTCTCTCTGTCTCTCTCTCTCTCTCTCTCTCTCTCTCTCTCTCTCTCGTCTGTCGTCTCCTATCTGTCTGTATGTTTGTCTGTCTGTCTATCAGTCTGTTCCCCACTGTACTGGGGAGAAACTTTTCATTTCTCTCTCTGCTTCTGCTCAGCTACATACGGGCCACCTCATCTGTCTGTCCATCCGTCTGTCTGTCTCTCTGTCAGCCCCACAACCAGACATGCCTGTCTGCCCATCTGCTCCATCTATCTGCCCCGTCTGCCTGCCTGTGTGTCTGTCTGACGGTCTGTTTCTCCTGCCTGCTGGCCCGTCATGCCTGTCTGTCACTTTGTCTGGCGTGTGGAACCGGTTCTTGTGTGGCACGATGAGGTCTGCTGGGGGGCTGGGCTGGGGCCGGGGGTAGGGGGGGTGTGGCTGGGTGGAGGGCGGAGCCCAGGCTGTGAGCACTTGGCCCTGGGACAATATCAGGGTCGCCCCCTCCTCCGCTAAGCCTCTCCATGCCAGCTGGAAGTCGACCAGCTTTAACCCTTCCAGACCGCCTAGTCCCTGCATGCACACGCACACACACACACACACACACACACACACACACACACACACACACACACACACACACACACACACACACACACACACACACACACACACACACACACACACACACACACACACACACATACGCACACACACACACCCAGACACATGCACGCACACACATACACACATGCACGCGCACACACACACACACACACACACACACTCACATGCACGCACACACACACACACATAGAAGCACATAGCTCTATGTGTACGAGAGACTAGATTTTCCGGCTATCAGAATAAATGTCTGACCTATGCTATAACTATTTTCCAAGTTTAGGCCTCAAGCCAGTTTGTTCCCCCAGCGTCCCCAGGAGGTGAGCCAGAACACAAATAGAAGCTAAACCGTGACTTGTGTGATGAGGCCACACCCACCTAGGGGACTGGGGGAGGGGCCATCCGCCGGAAAGATCGGACGGCACACCGGGTGTGGCTACGATAGATCCTGTTCCCTACGTCATGTGGCCGAAGAGGGAAAAGGCAATTCCACTTTGATAAAAGAAAAGTCGAAAACCAGAAAGTACCAAAGTGTACAAATATGTACCGAAGCCAATAGAGGAATAGAGATATCAAGAGAGGCGAGGAATACAGAAGCGTTTTATTTGAGTTGTTATGGATTCCGAAAGTCGGCCGGCCGAAACCAAGTAGAAGGGGGCGGTTTCGGTTATCGTGCTGCGTGCTGGAGGTCTGGGCTGTGATTGGTTGTGCTGCTCTAAAGCCAGCCAGGGGCTTTATTCTGCCTGTCTCGAACCGGCGTATTGGAAAGAAAAATATTGTTTCCGATCATTCACTTTTCAAAAACTAATATTAATTAATTAATTTATTTATTTATATATGAAGGATTTTTTAAATATAAATGGATTGCATTCATACAAATATGTCAGTTAGTTGGCCAAGAGCTGACTAATGTGTCTAATCTATTGTCCCCGGGCAGGTCAACAACATAACAATTACAATAAAGTGAGCACATTATGTTCGGCAACATTGACATTACAGAAGCATGAGAAAAATGAAATAAAAATGAATGCAATGTCCACCCTTGAATGGATGGAGGCGTCACACAGGACCTGGATCCGTTCGTTTTCCGCATAGTGTGGCGTGCGGCGTCCGTAAACACCCTGTGGTGTGTTCCCCCCAATCTGCACCCTGCGTGACACAAGGGCTTGGCATTCAAAGACGATCACAAAGCCCCTAATCGTGCTCATCATTTTAATCAGATTTAGAGGAGCCTACTCATCAAGTCATGCATACTGCAGGACAGTGTTGCCCCGGCGCGTGTCCTGCTGGCATGCGTGTCGTTAGAAGGGTTACGGGGTTAGCGTCTCACCCTGCCTGCTGTGGAAGCTGCCATTTCACTCACTTTATGATGACTATAAAGACGACTACGATTACTACTACTACTACTACTACTTACTACCTCAGTAATACGCACGTGCATACAATAGTTAGTACACAGTACTGCACTCACATAGTGTCACTACATAACTTATGACACATCCATACATGCAAAAACACATACATGGTCTGTACTCTTTACTCACTGTATTCTATACTTTTTTCATATTTTTTGGTTTTTTTATGTTGCCTTGTTGTTTATATGCCGATTTGTTTATATGCCTTGCTGTTTATATGCCTGTTGGTTTGGATTTCTCATTCCTGCTGCTCTTTCTGCTGTAAATACTCTAAATATTGTGGATATTCTGTTCCTCCAACTCGTGTTATTTGTATTGTATTGTTCTTTTGCACATTCCGCTGAGCATCGCCGCTTTTCATATCACTGCACATCCTGTATGTGTATGTGACAAATAAACGTCTTGAATCTTGAATCCACCACCATTACTAGGACCACATTTACATTTACGCTTTTCTCAAAAGTGACTGACAATAACTAAATAAGTTTGTCCAATACTACTAAAGCAAACCAAAGCAATTGCATTGGCTGTTCAAATGAAATGGTGTAGTTTAATATTTAGTTTTATTTTTTATTTTAAGTTTGTATGTGGGAAATTGTTGCTGATTCAACTCCCCTTGGCCTTGAAGAAAATTGTAGTTTTATCTCACACAGGAATTGAAGTTAGAATTAAAGTTAAGCCATTTCTTCCATTCCTGCCAGTCGCAGGGCTGCTTAATGCTAAGACAACAACATGACTAACCACTATTCTTCTTCTGTGGTGTTTTTTGTGTGTTGTTGTTGTTGTTGTCCAGTGAACACTGATACAGACACAGCGGTGGTGAATGTTACGTACGCTACCAAGGAGGAGGCCAAACTGTAAGTTGAACGACTCGTGTGTCCCAGACGGACCAACGTGTAACGCAGTTTTTCGTGTTAGAGGCTAGCTTTGGTTCAGATCGGGCAGGCCGTTCATCCCAATCACTCCCCTCCAGGTTTCTCCATTATTGCCCACGTGTGCGTTGAACCAGAGTGGTGTTTTGTTAGTGGACTTCTGTGCTAGTCATGGACTGGCCATAACAAACACCATGTTCAAACATAGGGTGGTCCACAAGTGTACCTGGTACCGGACCACCTTAGGCCAAAGGTCGCTGATCGACTTTGTAATCGTATCAGCAGATCTGCGGCCACATGTTTTGGACACTCGGGTGAAGAGAGTAGCAGAGCTTGTCAACTGATCACCACCTGGTGGTGAGTTGGATCAGATGGCCGGGAGGCTGCCGGACAGACCTGGTAAACCCAAACGTGTAGTGAGGGTGGAACTGGGGAACGTCGGTGGAAGCCCCTGTCCCGTAGGGTCTTTAACTCCCACCTCCAGAAGAACTTCTCGTGCATCCCGGGGGAGGTTTGGGGACATGGAACCTGAGTGGGCCATGTTCAGAGCCTCCATTGTAGAGGCTGCAGCTCGGAGCTGTGGTCAAAAGGCTGTCGGTGCCTGTCGTGGCGGCAACCCAAGAAACCCGTTGGTGGACACCAGCGGTGAAGGAAGCCGTCAGGGTGAAAGAAGGAGGCCTTTCGGGCCTGGTTGGCCCAGGGGTCTCCTGAAACAGCAGACGGGTACCGCGGGAGACCAGAAGGACCGCAGCTTCAGCAGTTGCTGAAGCAAAAACTCGGGTGTGGGAGGAGTTTCGGGGAGGCCATGGAGCAGGACTTTCGGTTGGCCTCAAGGAAGTTCTGGCAAAACTGTCCGGCGACTCAGGAAGGGAAAGCAGGGCTTGGCTCAGGCTGTGCTCAGTCGGGGAGGGGAACTGCTGACCCAGACTGAGGATATTGTCGGGCGGTGGAAAGAACACTTTGAGGAGCTCCTGAATCCGACCAGTACGTCCTCTGTGGAAGAGGCAGAGTCTGAAGACTCGGGGGAAGCCTCACCCATATCCTTGGTAGAGGTCACTGAAGTAGTCAAAAAGCTCTTCAGTGGCAAGGCGCCAGGTGTGGATGAGATTCGCCCTGAGACGCTGAAGGCTCTGGACATTGTCGGGCTGTCGTGGCTGACACGCCTAGTCAATGTAGCGTGGAGGTCGGGACAGTACCTGTGGGAATGGCAGACCGGGGTGGTGGTCCCCATTTTCAAAAAAAGGGCACCGGAGGGTGTGCTCCAACTATCGGGGTATCACACTGCTCAGCCTCCCGGGAAATGTTTTATTCCAGGGTGCTGGAGAGGAGGCTCCGGCCGATTGTCGAACCTCAGCAGGAACAATGAGGATTCGTCCCGGCTGTGGAACAGTGGACCAGCTCTTTACCCTCGCAGGGTTGTTGGGGGGGGGGGCAATTGGGGAGTTTGCACATCCAGTCTAGCATGTGCTTTGTGGACTTGGAAAAGGCCTATGACCGTGTCCCCCGGGGAATTCATGTGGGGGGTACTACGGGAGTATGGGGTACTGGGGCCGTTTGGTACGTGCCATTCACTCCTTGTACGAAGAAAGTGTGAGCTGCGTCCGTATTCTCGGCACAAAGTCAAGCACGATCTCAGTGGGTGTTGGACTCCACCAAGGTTGCCCTTGTCACCGATTCTGTTCGTGATCTTTCATGGACAGAATCTCAAGGCGCAGCCGAGGTGAGGAGAGTGTCCGGTTTGGGGACCTCAGAATTGCATCTCTGCTCTTTGCAGATGATGTGGTTCTGTTGGCTACATCAGACCGTGACCTCCAGCATGCACTGGGGCGGTTTGCAGCCAAGTGTGAAGCGGTCGGGATGAGAGTCAGCACCTCCAAGTCTGAGGCCATGGTTCTCTGCCGGAAAACGGTGGAGTGTTCCCTCCGGGTTGGGATGAGTTGCTGCCTCAAGCGAAGGAGTTCAAGTATCTCGGGGTCTTGTTCACGAGTGAGGGCAAAATGGAGCGGGGAGATGGACAGACGGATTGGTGCAGCGTCTGCAGTGATGCGGGCGCTGTACCGGTCCGTTGTGGTGAAGAGGGAGCTGAGCCGGAAGGCAAAGCTCTCGATTTACAGGTCATCTACGTTTCCACACTCACCTAATGGTCACGAGCTTGGGTAGTGGGACCGAAAGAATGGAGAATCTACGGATACAAGCGGCCGAGAATGAGTTTCTCCAGGTGGCTGGCTCAGCCTTAGAGATAGGGTGAGGAAGCTCAGACATTCCGGAGGGAGCTCGGAGTAGTAGCGCTGTCTCCGCATCGAAAGGAGTCAGCTGAGGTGGTTCGGGCATCTGATTAGGATGCCCCCCGGGCGCTCCCTTGGAGGTTTTTCCGGGCACGTCCAATCTGGGAGGAGACCCCGGGGCAGACCCAGACTCGCTGGAGAGATATTTCTCGTCTGCCCTGGGAATACGCCTCGGGATCCCCCTGGAGGAACTAGAGAGCGTGGCTGGGGAGAAGGAAGCCTGGGGGGCCCTGCTTAGCCGGCTGCCACCGCGACCCGGCCCCGGATAAGCGGACGCAAATGGATGGATGGATGGATGGAGGCTAGCTTGGGGATTTTTCAACCTGGACCCTATTTTCCCATCATGTTGGGTCAAAGTGACCAATTTGGGCAACGATTCTTGAAATTGGAGAGTGCTTCACCCACCAGGCTATTGCCCTTTGCGGCAATAGCTCTTTGTCAATTTACGTAACTCTAAACGTGCTCGGATGATTATATAATATGTCATATGACATTTATGGAAAGGATCCCTACTGAGAAATTAGAAATCTTTTTCTTGTATAAAATACCCTTTGCTTCAGCCGATCTGTTTGTTATTGTGTCTCGCCAAGTCTTGCTCAAGGAGAAGTCTGGCTCTGAAATCCCTCGAGAACCTCGTCCACGTTGCCGAAATATTCTGAAAATGTCTTAGTGTACACTAATCTATGCCTTCTATAGTCCAACGCAACAAACTCTCCTCTCTCCAAGTTTCTCTCTCTCTCATATTTCCACCCTTCTCTTTTTCTGCAACAAGTCTCGTTAGATTCAGAGCGAGCCTTCTTGGAAAATCCAGAAGTTATCCTCTAATCCAACCAGTTGATTGATGGTTAGGTAGTTTAAAACCGAACCCTTTCATTAATCTTGATTGAGTAATATCATTACTTTACACAGGTCACACCAAATATTGCATACTTTATACACTTTAGGATTTTATTACTTTTGATTACATATTGTACATTTTATGATCATTATGTGTGCTAATTTGTGAAATTTTGAATATGCCTTCATGCCTTCTCAGCTACAAATATGTTGTATGACCTATTCTTTAGTGGCAAAAGTTTTTGGAGAAACAACAAGAGGTGAGTTTTGTGGAGGCAATTATGCACAGAATAGCCACCGGTAGTCGTCTATCTGTTGACGAGTCAGCAGCATCAGAGCTGTTTGGGAGCTGGAAGGCTATTGGGCTGTAAGTTTCTTCCTCTTCCTCCATTAGAGCTCCCCTGCAGTGCAACATGGCCGACTTGTAGTCCTTGTAATCCTCTGAGAGCAAAGGCGTCCCGTCCACACGGCTGGGGAGGAGAGAAAACATGGCGTTTAAAGACCTCGTCACGTAGACCTAAAGTCAAATCCGAGTGGAGAAGCAAAGGTTGAATGGCCCGCTGCTAAGTGAATTACTTCTTAAAAAATCAAATATCTGTCATGGACCAAACAGGTCATGTCTTTGTGCCCCAAATTACTTTGACGGCTGGGAGGCATAAGGGCACGTTCCCGGAGGAGAAAGGTTACGTGAAGTAGCTCAGATGGACATGTGAAGTGTGTGTTCAAAAGACCTTACTGTAAGACAAGGTTGTTTGCCTGTAACTTTCTTCAGAAAACCTTTAGTGACATTTCAACCTTCATTGGACATATTTGAAAATTTCGCCAGTTGAAGTTGAAGTCTTCTCTGTGAGTCAGGAATCATTGGAAGCATTGAAAGCGTTCATGGTGTGTCGTCTTTGAATCCTTTGTGCCTCAAACACTTTTGAGAGACAGTGTTTTTGGGAATGGCGACCCAGTGTGTCTTAAACCAGGCCTTTTGGCTACTACAGATTTACAAAACTGTATTAATACCATCGTCTGATATATCATTTGTGGTGTAAGTTTTTCCCCTGACTGCACTGGCTGTTGACTCTGTGCCCCACCACTTCGAGCCTTTCCTCGCGCGGTGGCCCGTATCGACGAGCGAAGAAGACGACATGCGAGCCTGCCCACCATTTTGTCTGGCCAGACACATGGTCCATATTCAATTAGGCCCGGCCACATGCAGCCCTGTGATTTATGTACGGTGAATTTCATTTGGAGCATTTGAAATGCGACGGCGATCAGGAAGAACACAGCGAGAGAGGGGTGAATACCCTCTTTCTCGCCCCGGACCCTGTCAGAGGTTAGAATTCCTTCGACCGCTGTCCCGCCCGCCCGCCCGCCCGCGCGAGCGTCGGCATTAGTATGCACGCGTGTGCGCAGACATGGCTGCAGGACCTCGCACGCTGCAGCTGGCTGCAGTAAATATTAGCTCTTCAAATGAACACACGGGCCACCCTCAGATATTTAAAGACCCAAATTGAGAGGCTTTCCTTTTATTTTTTCTGCCCCCCTCACTTGGCAGCCCGCTCAAAACCAGCGGCAGACAGCTTGGTTACACTCTGCAAACATTAGCTAACCATCGTCTTGGGCCCCCGATCGCCCAGTTCCGTGCCCACCCTTGCCCCACCGCCCGCCCGCGCGCTTCGGACTCGGTGTGCAGCTGAGAGGGCGGGCTTCTTCAGGAAAGGGCACTGGGTTCACCTGGACCCCAAACAAACAAACAAGACATGATGTTATGATAGATGTTATGATTGTTTTATTATTATTATTATTATTACTTGCCACACAGAGGGCCTGCTGCTGCTTCATGTACGACCTCGGAGCTGGCTCGCCTGGGTCGCCTCGGTGATGAGGCAACGACCCCCTGAAGCGTGAGAGGATATGGAGTAACAACAACACACCCGCAGGCTCGTCACTCTGCAGCCTCTGTTCACACAGACAAACAGTATGTGTGTGTTGGCCGGGTCGAGTCTGGTCGGGCCGGGTTCGGATTCGCATCCCAGACGCCTCCCGGTCCTCACCAGGAGACAGTCGGAGGCAGGGAGACAGGGAGCAGCAGCGGGGAGGAATCCCCCGATGGTGCCAGGAGCCACAGGAACGCCGAAAATGAGTTTGGAGGCAGTGTCATTATTTTCCGCGCGATGCCTGTTCAGCGTTCCTTCTTCGGCGAGGGACATTTGTCAAAGTTTGGAGGAAACGTGACGTAACGTACTTACGCCGCCGCGCCGGTTTAGGTCCATGGTCAGCGGAGGAGACGGGGACACAGAAGTGTGGTCTGGGAGACGGGAGCACTTGCAGTTGTGGTCGGTAGTCTGTGGTGTTGTTTTAAATAAGGGCCTGCTGTTCAATGTGGTGCCTGATGCTTCTGACCTTGGAACTCGTCGCCTCTTCTCTCTCTCTCTCTCTCCTCTCTCCTCTCTCTCTCTCTCTCTCTCTCTCTCTCTCTCTCTCTCTCTCTCTCTCTCTCTCTCTCTCTCTCTCTCTCTCCCTCCTTCTCTCTCTCTCTCTCTCTCTCTCTCTCTCTCTCTCTCTCTCTCTCTCTGCTCTGCTCTGTCTCTCATTGCATGTATCTCAGCTGCTTCATGTCAGTGATACAGTGTGTTTGTGTGTGTGCGTGTGTGTGTGTGGGGGGGGGGTGTTAGCAGCACTGTGTTTTTACTGTGTTTATGTTCTATGTGCACTGCACACACACACACACACACACACACACACACACACACACACACACACACACATACATACGCACACACACACACACACACACACACACACACACACACACATGCACACACACACACACACACACACACACACACACTCACATGCACGCACACACACACACACATAGAAGCACATAGCTCTATGTGTACGAGAGACTAGATTTTCCGGCTATCAGAATAAATGTCTGACCTATGCTATAACTATTTTCCAAGTTTAGGCCTCAAGCCAGTTTGTTCCCCCAGCGTCCCCAGGAGGTGAGCCAGAACACAAATAGAAGCTTGTGACTTGTGTGATGAGGCCACGCCCACCTAGGGGACTGGGGGAGGGGACATCCGCCGGAAAGATCGGACGGCACACCGGGTGTGGCTACGATAGATCCTGTTCCCTACGTCATGTGGCCGAAGAGGGAAAAGGCAATTCCACTTTGATAAAAGAAAAGTCGAAAACCAGAAAGTACCAAAGTGTACAAATATGTACCGAAGCCAATAGAGGAATAGAGATATCAAGAGAGGCGAGGAATACAGAAGCGTTTTATTTGAGTTGTTATGGATTCCGAAAGTCGGCCGGCCGAAACCAAGTAGAAGGGGGCGGTTTCGGTTATCGTGCTGCGTGCTGGAGGTCTGGGCTGTGATTGGTTGTGCTGCTCTAAAGCCAGCCAGGGGCTTTATTCTGCCTGTCTCGAACCGGCGTATTGGAAAGAAAAATATTGTTTCCGATCATTCACTTTTCAAAAACTAATATTAATTAATTAATTTATTTATTTATATATGAAGGATTTTTTAAATATAAATGGATTGCATTCATACAAATATGTCAGTTAGTTGGCCAAGAGCTGACTAATGTGTCTAATCTATTGTCCCCGGGCAGGTCAACAACATAACAATTACAATAAAGTGAGCACATTATGTTCGGCAACATTGACATTACAGAAGCATGAGAAAAATGAAATAAAAATGAATGCAATGTCCACCCTTGAATGGATGGAGGCGGTCCACACAGGACCTGGATCCTTCGTTTTCCGCATAGTGTGGCGTGCGGCGTCCGTAAACACCCTGTGTGTGTTTCCCCCAATCTGCACCCTGCGTGACACAAGGGCTGCATTCAAAGACAACACAAAGCCCCCTAATCGTGCTCATCATTTTAATCAGATTTAGAGGAGCCTACTCATCAAGTCATGCATACTGCAGGACAGTGTTGCCCCGGCGCGTGTCCTGCTGGCATGCGTGTCGTTAGAAGGGTTACGGGGTTAGCGTCTCACCCTGCCTGCTGTGGAGCTGCCATTCACTCACTTTATGAATGACTATAAAGACGACTACGATTACTACTACTACTACTACTACTACTACTACCTCAGTAATACGCACGTGCATACATAGTTAGTACACAGTACATGCACTCACGTAGTGTCACTACATAACTTATGACACACATACATGCAAAAACACATACATGGTCTGTACTCTTTACTCACTGTATTCTATACTTTTTTCATATTTTTTGGTTTTTTTATGTTGCCTTGTTGTTTATATGCCGATTTGTTTATATGCCTTGCTGTTTATATGCCTGTTGGTTTGGATTTCTCATTCCTGCTGCTCTTTCTGCTGTAAATACTCTAAATATTGTGGATATTCTGTTCCTCCAACTCGTGTTATTTGTATTGTATTGTTCTTTTGCACATTCCGCTGAGCATCGCCGCTTTTCATATCACTGCACATCCTGTATGTGTATGTGACAAATAAACGTCTTGAATCTTGAATCCACCACCATTACTAGGACCACATTTACATTTACGCTTTTCTCAAAAGTGACTGACAATAACTAAATAAGTTTGTCCAATACTACTAAAGCAAACCAAAGCAATTGCATTGGCTGTTCAAATGAAATGGTGTAGTTTAATATTTAGTTTTATTTTTTATTTTAAGTTTGTATGTGGGAAATTGTTGCTGATTCAACTCCCCTTGGCCTTGAAGAAAATTGTAGTTTTATCTCACACAGGAATTGAAGTTAGAATTAAAGTTTAAGCCATTTCTCCATTCCTGGCCAGTGCGCAGGGCTGCTTAATGCTAAGACAACAACATGACTAACCACTATTCTTCTTCTGTGGTGTTTTTTGTGTGTTGTTGTTGTTGTTGTCCAGTGAACACTGATACAGACACAGCGGTGGTGAATGTTACGTACGCTACCAAGGAGGAGGCCAAACTGTAAGTTGAACGACTCGTGTGTCCCAGACGGACCAACGTGTAACGCAGTTTTTCGTGTTAGAGGCTAGCTTTGGTTCAGATCGGGCAGGCCGTTCATCCCAATCACTCCCCTCCAGGTTTCTCCATTATTGCCCACGTGTGCGTTGAACCAGAGTGGTGTTTTGTTAGTGGACTTCTGTGCTAGTCATGGACTGGCCATAACAAACACCATGTTCAAACATAGGGTGGTCCACAAGTGTACCTGGTACCGGACCACCTTAGGCCAAAGGTCGCTGATCGACTTTGTAATCGTATCAGCAGATCTGCGGCCACATGTTTTGGACACTCGGGTGAAGAGAGGAGCAGAGCTGTCAACTGATCACCACCTGGTGGTGAGTTGGATCAGATGGCGCGGGAGGCTGCCGGACAGACCTGGTAAACCCAAACGTGTAGTGAGGGTGAACTGGGAACGTCTGGTGGAAGCCCCTGTCCGTAGGGTCTTTAACTCCCACCTCCAGAAGAACTTCTCGTGCATCCGGGGGAGGTTGGGGACATGGAACCTGAGTGGGCCATGTCAGAGCCTCCATTTGTAGAGGCTGCAGCTCGGAGCTGTGGTCAAAAGGCTGTCCGGTGCCTGTCGTGGCGGCAACCCAAGAACCCGTTGGTGGACACCAGCGGTGAAGGAAGCCGTCAGGCTGAAGAAGGAGGCCTTTCGGGCCTGGTTGGCCAGGGGTCTCCTGAACAGCAGACAGGGTACCGGGAGGCCAAAAGGACCGCAGCTTCAGCAGTTGCTGAAGCAAAAACTCAGGGTGTGGGAGGAGTTCGGGGAGGCCATGGAGCAGGACTTTCGGTTGGCCTCAAGGAAGTTCTGGCAAACTGTCGGCGACTCAGGAAGGGAAAGCAGGGCTTGGCTCAGGCTGTGCTCAGTCGGGGAGGGGAACTGCTGACCCAGACTGAGGATATTGTCGGGCGGTGGAAAGAACACTTTGAGGAGCTCCTGAATCCGACCAGTACGTCCTCTGTGGAAGAGGCAGAGTCTGAACACTTGGGGGAAGTCTCACCCATATCCTTGGTAGAGGTCACTGAAGTAGTCAAAAAGCTCTTCAGTGGCAAGGCGCCAGGTGTGGATGAGATTCGCCCTGAGATGCTGAAGGCTCTGGACATTGTTGAGCTGTCGTGGCTGACACGCTTAGTCAATGTAGCGTGGAGGTCGGGGACAGTACCTGTGGAATGGCAGACCGGGGTGGTGGTCCCCATTTTCAAAAAAGGGGACCGGAGGGTGTGCTCCAACTATCGGGGTATCACACTGCTCAGCCTCCCCGGGAAAGTTTATTCCAGGGTGCTGGAGAGGAGGCTCCGGCCGATTGTCGAACCTCAGCTTCAGGAGGAACAATGCGGATTCCGTCCCGGCCATGGAACAGTGGACCAGCTCTTTACCCTCGCAGGGTTGTTGGGGGGGCATGGGAGTTTGCCCATCCAGTCTACATGTGCTTTGTGGACTTGGAGAAGGCCTATGACCGTGTCCCCCGGGGAATCCTGTGGGGGGTACTACGGGAGTATGGGGTACCGGGGCCGTTGATACGTGCCATTCGGTCCCTTGTACGAACAAAGTGCGAGCTGCGTCCGTATTCTCGGCACAAAGTCAAGCACGTTCTCAGTGGGTGTTGGACTCCGCCAAGGTTGTCCCTTGTCACCGGTTCTGTTCGTGATCTTCATGGACAGAATCTCAAGGCGCAGCCGAGGTGAGGAGAGTGTCCGGTTTGGGGACCTCAGAATTGCATCTCTGCTCTTTGCAGATGATGTGGTTCTGTTGGCTACATCAGACCGTGACCTCCAGCATGCACTGGGGCGGTTTGCAGCCGAGTGTGAAGCGGTCGGGATGAGAGTCAGCACCTCCAAGTCTGAGGCCATGGTTCTCTGCCGGAAAACGGTGGAGTGTTCCCTCCGGGTTGGGAGTGAGTTGCTGCCTCAAGCGAAGGAGTTCAAGTATCTCGGGGTCTTGTTCACGAGTGAGGGCAAAATGGAGCGGGAGATGGACAGACGGATTGGTGCAGCGTCTGCAGTGATGCGGGCGCTGTACCGGTCCGTTGTGGTGAAGAGGGAGCTGAGCCGGAAGGCGAAGCTTTCGATTTACAGGTCCATCTACGTTCCAACCCTCACCTATGGTCACGAGCTTTGGGTAGTGACCGAAAGAAATGAGATCGCGGATACAAGCGGCCGAAATGAGTTTCCTCCGCAGGGTGGCTGGGCTCAGCCTTAGAGATAGGGTGAGGAGCTCAGACATCCGGAGGGAGCTCGGAGTAGAGCCGCTGCTCCTCCGCATCGAAAGGAGTCCAGCTGAGATGCCTCGGGCATCTGATTAGGATGCCCCCCGGGCGCCTCCCTTTGGAGGTTTTCCGGGCACGTCCAACTGGGAGGAGACCCCGGGGCAGACCCAGAACTCGCTGGAGAGATTATATATCTCGTCTGGCCTGGGAACGCCTCGGGATCCCCCTGGAGGAACTAGAGAGCGTGGCTGGGGAGAAGGAAGCCTGGGGGGCCCTGCTTAGCCGGCTGCCACCGCGACCCGGCCCCGGATAAGCGGACGCAAATGGATGGATGGATGGATGGAGGCTAGCTTGGGGATTTTTCAACCTGGACCCTATTTTCCCATCATGTTGGGTCAAAGTGACCAATTTGGGCAACGATTCTTGAAATTGGTGCCAGAAGACGAGAGTGCTTCACCCACCAGGCTATATTTGCGCAATAGCTTCTTTGTCAATTTACGTAACTCTAAAAAGTGCTCGGATGATTATATAATATGTCATATGTCATAGAAATTAGAAATTAGAAATCTTTTTCTTGTATAAAATACCTTTTGCTTCAGCCGATCTGTTTGTTATTGTGTCTCGCCAAGTCTTCTTGCCAAGGAGAAGTCTGGCTCTGAAATCCCTCGAGAACCTCGTCCACGTTTGTCGAAATATTCTGAAAATGTCTTAGTGTACACTAATCTATGCCTTCTATAGTCCAACGCAACAAACTCTCCTCTCTCCAAGTTTCTCTCTCTCTCATATTTCCACCCTTCTCTTTTTCTGCAACAAGTCTCGTTAGATTCAGAGCGAGCCTTCTTGGAAAATCCAGAAGTTATCCTCTAATCCAACCAGTTGATTGATGGTTAGGTAGTTT